>CAUYON010076147.1:0-38048 GCA_963573935.1 Arctocebus calabarensis
GGAACATATTCTTCTTAGCAAAGTATCTCAAGAATGGAAGAAAAAGTATCCAATGTACTCAGCCCTACTATGAAGCTAATTTATAGCTTTCATATGAAGGCTAAAACCCAATTATAGCACAAGAATACAGGGAAAAGGGAAATGGAGGGGAGGGGAGGAGGGAGGATGGATGGAGGGAAGGCAATTGGTGGGATCACACCTACAGTGCACCTTAGCAGGGTACTGCTGAAACTTACTAAATGTAGAATATCAATGTCTTCATATAGTGATTAAGAAAATGCCATGAAGGCTATCTTTAACAGTACAATCAAAATGTTTCTGATTGTACATGAAGTCAGAACATTGTGCCCCATGATTGCACCAATGTACACAATTATGATTTAATAAAATTATAAAAAAAAGATTAAAAATGAAGAAGCAATAGTGGCTTTATCTACAATGAATTTGATCATCTATTCATAACTAATATGATAGTCTATGTAGAACATCTGATGGAACTATACAAAAAAACCAATAAGACTAATAAATGAGTTTATCAAGGTTATAGGAGATAAGCTGGATACAAAAAATCAGTTGTATTCTTATATACTATATATGAACAATCAGAAATTGAAATAAAAATTGCCATTTAACATAGAATGAAACATATGAAATACTTAGGGGTGAACCTGAGAAAAGATGTGAGAAACCTCTACAGTAAAAACTATAAGATATTGCTAAGATAAAATAAAATCTATATAAATATTAATAGATATACCATGTTCATGGGCAAAAGATTTAATGTTGTTAAGTGTTAATTCTCTCAAATGGACCTGTACTTTCAATATAATACAAATCAAGATTCCAGGAAGCATTTGTGTAGAAATTAACAAACTGTTTCTAAAGTTCATATGGAAATGCAGAAAGCTAAACCAACATTGAAAAAATAAGAACAAACTTGGAGGACTTTCATTACCTATTTCAAGACTTCTTATAGAGTATAGTAATCTAAACACAGTGGTGTTGGCATCAAGATAGACAAATAGGGCAATGCAACAGATAGGAAGTCTAAAAATAGTCCTGTACATATATGGAAAACTTATTTTTGACAAAGGTATGAAAGCAATTCAATAGAGAAATGATATGGTTTTTAGCAAATTGTACTGGAACAATTGGATACTCATACACACAAAAAAATGGATTTTGATTCACACCATACAACATATACAAAAACCAACTCAAAATGTATAATAGACCTAAATGTAAAACCTAAAATTACAAAGCTTCTAGAACAAAACACTGGAGAAAACGTTGCAATCACGTGTTACATAAAGACTTTTTAGATGCTTTGGAGCACAATCCATAAAAGAAAACATTCATAAATTAGACTCCATCAAAATTTAAAACATCTTTTCAAAGTACACAGTTAAGAGCATGAAAAGACAAGCCACAGACCAGGAGAAAATATTTCCAAATTATATATCCTACAAGAGACTTGTTAATCAGAATATATAAAGAATATATAAAGAATTTGTATTATTTGTCAATAAAATTTTTAAACACAAATTTAAAATTATGGTCAAAAGATTTAAATAGACATTCTCCAAAGAGAATATACAAATAGCCAATGAGCACATGAAAAGATGCTCAACAGTATTAGCCATCAGGGAAATACAAATCAAAACCACACTGATGGCGGTACCTGTAGCTCAGTGGGTAGTGTGCCGGCCACATACACTGAGGCTGGTGGGTTGAAACCCAGCCTGGGCCAGCTAAAACAACAACTGCAACAACAACAATGAGAAAGTAGCCGGGAGTTGTGGCAGGCACCTGGAGTCCCAGCTACTTGGTAAGCAGAGGCAAGAGAATCACTTAAGCCCAAGAGTTTGAGGTTACTGTGAGGTTGCTGTCTACCCAGGGCTACAGCTTGAGACTCTGTCTCAAAAAAAAACCCCCAAACACTAAGATACCATTTTATACCCATTATAATGGCTAAAATAAAAATAACAAGTATTAGTAAAGATGTGAAGAAATTAAAATCCTCATACCTAGCTGGTTGTAGTGCAAAATGGTATAGCCACATTGGAAAACAGTCTGGTAGTTCCTCAAAAGGTTAAACATTTTATGACCTAATAATTCCACTGATAGGTATATGCCCAAGAGAAATGAAAGCATATGTACATATAAAAACGGGTAGATGAATTTTAGAGCATTTTTATTCATGATAGTCAAAAGATGGAAACAACCCAAGTAAGTGTCTGCCCACTGACTGATGAATGGATAAAAAATGTGGTATAACCAAACCATGGAATATTATTCAGCCTTAAAAAATGAAATATTGGTACTTATTATAACATGGATGAACCCTGAAAAGGTTCATGGTAATAAAATAAGCCAGTCACATATGACCACGTATTTCATGATTCCACTTATATGAAATGTCCAGAATAGGTAAATCCTTAGGGATAGAAAGTAGATTCGTGGTTGCCAGGGACTGGGGGAGGGAAGACAGGGAGTGCCTACTTAATGGGCACAGGGTTTCTTTTTGAGGTGACGAAAATGTTGTAGAAGTACATAGTGCTGATGGTCGCACAACTCTGTGAATATACTAAAATCACTGAATTGTACACTTTTAAAGGGTAATTTTCATGGTATATGGACCACATATCACTAAAACTGTTATATAAAAATGAAAATAAAATGAATCTGTTCTTTCCACTTTCGTTTAGCCCTTTGTATATTGTGTGCATGCATGTGTGTGTGTGTGTGTGTGTATGCGTACTACATAGAATCTTTGGACAATGGAAGTGGGAGGTAAGAGGGACGGAAATCTGTCTCATTGTGAGGAGTGACCTTGTAAAGGAGAAATATGATGTTTTATTTATTTTGTTTAATCTGTAAAAGAGAACTTTTCATAAAATAAGGAGCCTGAGGTAGGCCATCAGAATGGGTTCAGTTGTGGGAAGTGCAAGTGCATTGGCAACACATAGCTCCAGCTCCCAGTAGACTCACACTGGTTGGCCAGTGTAAGCCGTGTGCCCGGGTAAAAGGAGCTTTGGCTTTGGGCTGGGAAAGGGCACGGAAGCAGCCCCTTAGAGTCATCTTCCATGTGCTTTTCCTCAGCTTGTCCACCACCCATTCAAAGCACCCAGGTCTCGTGGACAGCCTGTGTACCAGAGAGTGAGTGCTGGACATGGCTTAGAGTCTCAGGTCTGCCACTTAGCTAGATGGATGACTTTGAGGAAGTCACACAACCTCTCTAAACCTCAGTTTTCTTACCTGTTAAATGGAATAACAACATTTTCACTGATGATTTCCCCAGAGATATATATGAAAGCACTCTATGATGCTTGTTGGTTGCATTCACTTCTGAAACTCTTGTCCGAGTCATTAATGTAATGTCTTCAAATAACAAGTTTGAATGGATATGAACCATTAGTGTGCACTCACTATCACACGTGCCAGATTTGAAGTACCAATGTATAGTGAGCATACTTCATATAGGAGGCTTTTCTAATATAGTCTCTCATTTGATTCATGTCAGCTCAGTGGAACCTAGGACTCAGAGACGGCAAAGAACCTGCATAATATGACACATAAAATGTATGGCAAAGCTCACACTGGATTCTACTGGATTCCACTAACCTGAGGCTTTTTGAAAGTTCTTATGGCCAGGTCTAGGACTGGAAGACATTTGAGGATCATGGGACTCCAAGGAGCAGCTTCTGCCAGGAGTTAGTAAAGGCCATCAGACATTTTCCCAAGAGAAATGCATGATGTTCACTTTGGTTCTTTGGCAATCTGACAACAGGGAATCCTCTCGTGGCACTTCTGAGAATGTTTTCACACAAGAACAGAGATGATAAATATGTGCCTGGTGGAGCAAGGGGCATGCATGCCTTTTGGCATACATTCGTAGATGAGTTAGATGCTTTATAAATATTGCAATTGCACAGATGCAGCAAGGCATGCTGAGGGCTGGGTAATGTGATCACAGTGGTTCTGTCTGGGCAGTATGAGGCCACTATTCTAAGACCCATTACCAAAAGAGTTGTGGGAGGAGGGTGGCATCCCACCTTGGTGGCTATCACTGCTCCTTAAGGGCTGGGACCAGGAAGGTGGGAAACGCCTGTTTCATTTACCTCTCCAAGAATTACACCTCCACATACAAGGTTCCTGCCAGCCTGTACCCTCTACTTCCTGACCCTCTCTGGGTTTCAGCTCCTCAACTTTAACCTGGATCCAGTGACTTGGTCTCTGACTCCTAGAGCTGGCTGCATGAGTACCAGAGAGCCAGTGGAAGATGCTCTTTAACTCTGAACATGTGATGGGACTGGCCACTGCAACGGGACTGCTCTGCCTGCCTGACACTTGATCTGCAGAACGCCAGTCTCTTTTTTGGTGTGACAGACTGATGATGTGGCAGTGAAGGGAATCACATTCATGAATGTGTAGCTTCCTTAGTGCCATCTCTCTGGGTCTCTCTCCTGAAGGCTGGCTTCCATTTTCTGGAAACACACCCCTGCTGGCTCTAGGGACGGACCAGGAGAAGAAAGACGCTCCCTCTCAGAGCCAGGGAGTTTGGATTCCAGCCCAGCACCACTGCAGATCCTGCCTGAGCCTGAGCATGCCCCTACCCATATCCAAAGCAAGGGAGAGGATGAAAAATCCTCCGTAGTCCTAGAAAGCGAGGGCAGAAAGGAACTTAGCAAGCATGGTGCTTGTCATTGACAGATGACAGAAGACTTCTGTACCAGATGAACCTCGGCAGGCTGATGCCAGCCATGGCCACAGAGGATGAGGAAACTGAGGCTCAGAGAGGTTGAGAGACCAGCCTAAAGTGGGTGAGGGAAATGGTGGTTGCGTGGGACCTGAGCTCTAGGTTCTGTCTTGACCTCCAGGCTGGCCACAGCACTCTGCACACCCTCTAAAACCCCGTTCTGGCTGGCAAACGCGGGCATACCGCGTGTGCAGCTGCTGCCTGCTCTGCTCTGTGGGAGGCCTTTCTGTGGAGTCAGTGGCCTCCAGCCAACCTGGACAGGCCATTGTTTCATAGGAGTCGACTCCTTGAGGGCAGTTTTCCAGGGCTGCCTTCAGCATGTCCTGGAAGTAGGCTGGCTGAGATGGGAAGCACATGGAAATCTCCAGGCTTCACCCAGACTAAGGCCGAAGCCAACCAGGGAGGAGCAGATGATTTCTCGCCCCTTTCTCCCAGGAAGTCTGCCCACTCCAGTGCGGCCTGCAGCCCCGACGCCGAGGCTGCCTGGCTCCTCCTCACGGCTGGCTTGCTGTCCTCCAGCCTGTCTCCTCCTGGCCATGTCCCCATCCCCTGCTCCTCCTGCTCTACCAGTGGCCATTGTTCCTTGGCATTTGGTTGTCCCCAAGCATGGTGTTGGCCCTCAGGACAGAGCTGAATTCTATCACAGCAAGGACAGCAGCCGGGTGGGGCAGAGCCTGAGCTGCAGGGACTGGACCATTTGAGCAGCCTGGGTGGCAGGCCAGGTGGGAAGTCAGGGGCAGATGGGACGCTCAGGCAGCTCCAGTCCACACGACTGCATCCACGTGAACTACACCTCCATGAGGAGATGAGGGCAGCATCTATAGGACAAAGATCTCCCAGGAGATGCAGGTGGCATCTACAGGGAGACGCCTCTCTAAGGAAATGTAGATGGCGTCTCTGAGGATGCTCCCCAAGGAGAAGAGGGCCGTGTCCTCACAGGACAAAACTCTGCAAAGAGATGCAGGCTTGTCCACGTCAAGCTCAGCAGCAGAGGCCAACTGCATGAACACGGAGCTTAGAGGCCAACGGTAAAAATGGAGAAAGCACCCACCCCGGAGATGCAGGCGGCACAAACGCCAGAGACTGTGCCTCTTCCCAGTGACACAGACCGCCACTGTCTGGACCCCAGTCTCGCAGAGAACTGATGGCTAGGCCATCAAGGAACAAAGCAGTGCCCAGAGGCGGAGTTCGTGTCGGGTGAATGTGGCACTTCAGGACCTCACATGGGTCCGCATGGTGCACGGCTCCGCATGGCAGTGCTGGCCGGTCAGCACAGAGTGAAGCTTCATAAGGAGACACCGCATGTGTGTGCAAGGAGACTGTATGCGCGTGAGAGGAGACTCAGCGGAGACATGCACATGACTTTTACACCAGATGGGCCTTGGCAGGCTGACGCTGGCTATGGTCACAGGAGGCGACTCTACATCCAGACGTCAAATGTGTCTACAAGGATCACAGGTCAGTGAGTAGACTTAAGCTGTGTGTATCCAGAGCAGCCTCCACGAGGAGGATGACAACGGCTGATCCGCAAGTTGGCACGAGCCTTGTCCACATAAGCCGAAACTCTGCGTGCAGACACAGGCTGTGTCTACTTAGAGCCAAACTATGGTTGCCCAGCACAAGGTAATGCATTCCCAAGATGAGGCTGCATCTGCCCAACAAGAAGGTGCATCTACCCAGAGTGAGGTTGTATCTGCCACCCATAAAGGCTGAGTGTGCAGACAAGGAGGCTATTTCTACATGAGTTTGCATCTGAGAGAACAAGGCAGCGCCTAAACAGAATCACACAGCTTGTACCCAAGACGAGGTTCCTCAAGGAACTTCCACTTGTACCAGCCCAGGACAAGCCCCTGGCTGTGTAAAGACACCAGGCTGTGCTGCGCAGATATACCACACAGCCATGGTGTACACAGCTCTGCAGGAGCTGTCACCCTGCGTACAATCACAGGCAATATAGGGCTGACCCAGGGATGCTGGCAGGTGCGCAGCCTGTGTCTGTGTGGAGAGTGGCTGCACATTCGGTCAGATGGAGTGACACTTTCCCAGTGGACTCCAGCTAGTTACTGAAGAACCAGGGCTCTACTGGCCTTGCAGCTCCATGTTCATGCCAGCACCTGGAGAAGCCCGGAACTAGTAGTGCAAGAGCACACTGGTGGCACCTGACTAGGGGTCTTTGAGCAGACACAGCTCCGTCCGCCCAGGAGAGTGAAACAGACATGGCTGCTGTAAGGGGTCACTGACTACTCCCACATGACCCAAAAAGCAGGTACAGGCTGAGCCCACATCTTGACCGAGTGCAGCGCCTCAAGAAGTGTAGCCTGGGTTGGCGGAGCAGAAGTAGAAGGTGCAAGGGGTCACTGGTTAATCTCAGCAGAACTACGGAGGGCACCAGTTGGAGGGTCAGCCCATGTCTACATTGAGTCCAGCTCAGCAAGGAGCTACGTGGGTACAGGCTGTGTGTTAACGGAGCAGAGATGTACGTGCAGGACCAACCTGCTTCCACACCCAGCATAGTGCTATGGAGGAACAACTGAATAAGCCTCTCTGCCATGCCTCTAGTGGGCCATGCCTCACTAGAGCAGAGTTCCAAGTGCAGGGCCAAGGTGGTTCCAAGGAGCCACCTACATGCAATACAGCAGGGCCACTCTGAGTCCCGCCCCCTGAACCCCCAGCCACAGCTAGAAGGACACCGCTCATGTGAGCAGCCTTGCCCAGCCAGTGCGAGTTTGCCATGCTCTCCTCTCTAGGTGTCCCGCTGGGCAATCTCCCCTACATTTTACCCCCTCCCTGCCTCTCTCTGAGTCTCATGCCTGTCCCCCAGGCATTACTCAGGTCCACTCTGCTGGATTCCAAAAGCCTGGCATTCCCAGGTTTGAACAGAGTCTCACACAAACACTAGGGTATGAAGCTGATTCTCTTGTGCAACCCAGTCTGCAGGTCTTAATCTGCAAAATGTCTTCTTAATAAATCTGAAAGCTTCCAGTGCCTGATTCTGTTCCTTCTCTGGCTGGGAGATTCTGGATTCATAGCTGTGCAGGGAGGCAGTGACTGTGTGGGGCCCCAGACCCTGAGCAGGCACTCTTTGGACTGGGCGGGGGGATGGTGATGGCAGTGCTCCCAGCTGAAATCACCCTGTGAGGATAGGAAAGCGCAGACTATTTTGAGGCAGCAGCAAGTAGTGCATGTTTTCTGGAATGTGGTTGGTTGCCATCTCCCGGGCTCCCTTAGCACAGAGCATGGCACTCCATTAGCATCTGTCTCCCTGGCCTCCACGGCCAGCTTCTCCTCTGTTACTCTGCCTCCAGAGTTAGAGCTCCTCACAGGGCTGCCCCAGCACCGCCACCACATGCTCTCCACTAATCGCCACAATTGCTTAAGCCCAAGAGTTTGGGGTTGCTGTGAGCTATGACACCTGATCCCTCCAGCAATCGCAGCAACCCCCAGTACCATGAACGATGAATGAGCTGCCGTGAGGAAATGCTCTGCACCTCTGCACCCAACACAGCCACGGGAGTCACGTGTGGCTATTGGGCTCCCAAATATATGACTAGTGTGACTGAGGAACTGAATTTTTAATCTTAACTTATTTTCTTAAACTATCTTTTTTTTTAACATTACATTGCTTTTTATTTTTGAAACAGAGTATTTTGATTTGAATACAAAACAAGCAGGCTTCGTGTATGAGAAAGTTAAGGGTTCATCTGAGCCTTTAGGCAATGTTAGACTTTTCCAGTATTATTGACTTTGTTTTGTCAGAAAGCTAGAGTATAGAACAGCCATATTAATCCAATTGAAGGTTATATTGAGGGGACTGAATGATCTGGCCTATGGATTACTTACAATTCTTCCCCAAATGCATTCTTTTGAAATTCCAAATACCATCCTGGACCTTTGTCAGGGCTCTTCTTTGCTAGCAGGCTTCTTTCTTTCCTTCCTTCCTTCCTTCCTTCCTTCCTTCCTTCCTTCCTTCCTTCCTTCCTTCCTTCCTTCCTTCCTTCCTTCCTTCCTTTCTTCTTTCTAGATAGAGTCTCACTTTGTCACCCTCAGCAGTGGCATCACAGCTCACAGCAACCTCTAGCTCTTGGACTTAGGAGATTCTCTTGCCTCAGCCTCCCAAGTAGCTGAGACTACAAGGGTCTGCCACAATGCCCGGCTATCTTTTTGTTGCAGTTTCCTTAGGGCCGGTTTGGAACCCGCCACCCTCAGTATATGGGGCCAGTGCCCTACTCACTGAGCCACAGGTGCTACCCTATCTTTTAAACTATCTTTTTTAGAAAATATATTCTTTATTTTTTAGAGATGAAGTCTCACCATGTCACCCAGGTTGGCCTCAAATGCCTTCCTGGGTTCGAGAAAATCCTTCTGCCTCAGCCTCTTGAGTAGCAGGGACTACTGGTGTATGCCACCACATCTGGCTAATTACAGCTGATTTAAATTTCTGTCTTTTCTATTTTTTAATTGCAAAATACATATAAGATAAAAATTCCCATTTTAGCCATTTTTAAGTGCACAATTCAGTGGCATTAATTGTACTCACGGTGTTGTGCAACCACCACCACTATCTAGTTCCAAAACTATTTCATCACCCCAGACAGAAACTCAAGTCTGTTTTCTAAACAATTATTTTCAATTTAAGTAGTAACATACGGCCAGTAGCCACATGTTGGGCAACATAAGTCTAGAAGACAATGACCTCCCATTTGCCCTGAGCCTCAGTTCTGGGTACCCACCCAACTGCCTAATGAGGACCTCCAGCAGAGTGCCCTCCAGGCACCTCAAACACTGCCTCTCAAAATCAAACTCATCCTCCCCATCCTCATTTCTCTATACTGCTCCTCCGGGTTCCCTCTCTTACAAATGCCACAGCCACTCACTCAATGGCCTGAGTCAGAAACCCAAGAGTAACCTCTAATGTATCGCATGGAATTGGCTTCTATAGCTAATTATTTCCTTCTGCAGATTCTGCTTCCTTAAAGTACCTCAACTGGCCCCAGCTTCTCCCTCTCCATTGCCATTCGTTGGGGGCAGTTTTCTCCCTTCACCACCATGTCCTAACCCCACCGTTGCTCCCAGAGCCACTGCCTACTGGAGGCTAGCCGGTTTCCCGGAGCCTCCTGCTAAACACCAGAGTTTGGCAGAGTAGCAAGGTCTTGCTGTTCAGGTGTGGCCCAACCTCCACCTCACCCCAGTATGGGCAGCCCAGAGAGGAGCTCTCTGAAAAGACCAAGACCTCAGGAAACTTCAGAAAATCAGAGCAAGAGGGCTGGGTGCGGTGTCTCACACCTGTAATCCCAGCAGCTGGGAAGCTGAGGCGAGTGGATTTCCTGAGCTCACAGGTTTGAGACCAGCCTGAGTCAGAGTGAGACCTCGTTTCTAAAGGTAGCCGGGCATTGTGGCATGTGCCTGTAGTCCCAGCTACTTGGAAGGTTGAGGCAAGAGAACTGCTTAAGCACAGGAGTTTGAGGTTGCTGTGAGTTATGACACCATGGCACTCTACCAAGGGTGACAAAAAAAAAAAAATGAAAAGAAAAGAAAATCAGAGCAAGAAAGAGGAAGAAGCTGTCCTGCCTTTTGAGGGAGCCCCTAAGCTTGCCAGAAGCTGTGGGAACAATCTCCCTGTGTAAGGAGCCCCACCAACTGGGACTCCAACCCTAGCTCTGCTGCTGCACAGCTACCTCAGTTTCCTCATATTCAAGATGGGGATAGTTGTCTTCCAGCCTTTCCTGTGTCCTGAAGATTATATGAAGCATTAGCAGGGAGGGTCTGCCATGTTGTAGGTACTAGGGCAGTTTCCTTAGGCTGGGGGTTACTTGTAGGGAGGCAATGGAGTGAGCACAGCGCTACGGCAGCATCTTGGAGCTTATTCCAAGGGGCTGTAGACTTGTCAATTAGAGTTCAGAGAGGAGCAAACACCCTCCTGGAAAAGTGGCCAAATGAGGTCACTTCCAATTCCATTTCCAAAATTGCCTTGCGGAGCCCCCCCACCCCGTGACCTCTGGGGGTATCAGTTTGGCTAATGGGCAGGCACTCCCACTAGGGAGGGTTCTGTACTTGGGCTTTTGTCACTCTTGATCCCATCCCCGGGAGTTGAAGGCGAAGTGGGTAACCACTAACAGCGTGCTGCCTGCTGGGCCCTGGTGAGCCCCACTTGGTGGCTGCTGCAGGAGCGCTGCTTTCTCCTAGAGTCTGGTGGCCATTAAGTCATTGAAAAGGAGTGAAGCTTTACTCGGAAAGAAATGGAGGCACTCCACATTTGAGAAATTGACTCATCGGCACGAAAGGTCCACTTGAACCTCCTGACAGCGAAGACAGCCTTGTTTCTGCAGGTTCACTCCGTAGTCGATTGGCATAGAAAGTGTCACTTCTGTCTGCGTCAGTGAAAATTCCCAAGGCCAGCACCTCAAGGGGACTGCTCTCCCTTTGTGGGGGGCTCTGGACAGGATACACACTAGGCCCCCTTTCCTGAAGAAGGGGAGGCAGGACGTGTGGCTCTCACTGAGGTAGGAAACAGCCTCTCCCTGGCCAGGCTACAGGGTTCCTGTTTTGAAGATTCTGTCCTGGGCTAAAGTGAGCACTATCACAAGTTTCACCTGTTGCCCAGGTGTTTTTGCCTTAGTCCCTGGCACCTAAGAGCTCGGGCCTGAGCTGGAACTGTCCCCCAGAGAAAGTCTGGAGTCTGGCAAAGTATTTCTGCACATGGGGATGTATGTGGCTTCATGTGGCCACTTCTAGGGACAGAGGTGCAGCCAGGAGGCAGGCAAGAGATGACTAATGAAAAAGTCCTAGACCCAGATCCCCAGACTGACCTGCCTCTGGTGCCTTACACTTGACTTGCCCTCGTTTTATGGCGAGAGAAACTGAGGCTTTGGGAAAAGAGGCTTCTTGTCCAGCATCACTGCACACTCATTACAGTTTTCACTTTGGAGAAGGGTGGCACCTTCCAGGAGGGCTTGCACAGGGCTCTTCTCCAAGCCAGTGTCTAATTCCTCCACAAAACCCCAATCTGAACATAACTAAGTGAATACACTGCAAATTTTTAGCATCTCTATCATACAAGCGCAGTGACCCTGGGCTCTGGCCGGCCTGGGGAGACATGCATGCTTTCAAGCAGGATGCCTGCCAAATCTTGGATCTTTCTTCTTCTTTTTTTTTTAATTAATTAATTTTTTTTATTAAATCATCACACTGTACTCCTGGATCTTTCTGACCACTGACTGTCCCTCTGTGGGGGTTATGAGACCCACCAGGCTTCCCTGTGACCTTCTACAGAAATCTTTGCTGGCATAAAAATAGACTACTCAGACACCTGAATGCAGAATTCTCACTCTCCTTCCAAGTCAGGGAAATCACTGTAACACTGTTAGTTATGTGGTCGTGAAAAAAGAATGCCAGGAGGAGGTGGAGCAGGGAGCAGGAGGGGGGCCCCTTCACTGACAGCAGTTTCAAGGCCTCAGCTTTGGGGTCACGGGCCTGGCAACTGGACTGTTACTTACTTGACCAGTCAAAAGATACGCCTAGGTAGGAGCACACCCTTTGGAAACATGCCTCTAGTCATAGAGCGTTAAATATTTAGAAACCTAAAATTCAATCATCTCCCACTCCCATTTTATAAACTGACCCACTGCAGCTGAGAGATTCAGGTAAAGTCAGCACATTTTTCTGGCTATTTATCTATGTATAGCAGTGATTTTCAACCAAGTGTGCTGCATGCATACATTTTTAAAGTTCACTAATTCAATTATTTTCAAAAGAAGGTCAAAGCACAGTGAATATATTGTGGTGGGTTTTTTTTCTGGTTTTTTTTTTTTTTTTTTTTCTCCTTTGGATCAACCTAATTTAAGTGTGGCATGTAAGTTTAACTATAGCTTCAAGTGTGCTGTGAGATAATAAATGTTGAAGTCACTGATCTATAGGGATTGACAGCCCCAGCCGAGGGCTCCTTGTCCCACAGAAACAAGAAGGCCACCACTGTACTGGCCCCTACATGCTTTCCTGATGAGTCAAGCAATTCCTCTACCTGGAGCTTTCTGCTTTTTAATTGCAGGCATACCTGGGATGAACATTCTGAACATATGGGACTCACTCCCAGGGTCAAGTTGTTCTCTTTGCTCCGCCTTTCCTGGTAATTGCATCCACAAACATGATAAGAGTCAGCTTGTTCATTTCAAAGACCATGTGTTCATTTAACACTATCCAGGTCCCCAGCTTTCACTTGAATGAAGCAGGCACTTGGCAAAGTTAAGGCTGGTAATGCCCCACCCAAAGGCCCCAACTGACATCATGCTGCTGGGCAAATCAGTCAGTCTGTCCCTGGCTGGGAGATGCCTGGCTAGACCCCTCAGGCCCAGTAGCCTGGCAGGGATAGAAAGTATTGGCAACACTGCCTGCTCTCACCCTAGCTGTGCCTCCAGCCATGTGGGATCTGATAACCAACTTGCCTCCAAGTGTTGGAGAAAATATAATGACAAGTTTCTTCTTTCTTGTCAATTCTATCACAAGGAGTGGATTCTCATCATGTGTACACATCTAGAAAGAGAAGAGAGCCTGGGGGAGAAAGGAAGCAAGAACAGGCAGTTCCGCCTTCCCCTAGTAGGCCATAAGGTCTGGCTGAAGAGGTTTCAGAAGATGTGAGTGTTTGATGGAGATAGGAGGGCAGGAGGGGGACAGAAACTGGTTTTGAATAGTCAAAGGCCCTTTCATGTGTAAAAACAGGGAAGAGATTTTATCTAGGTGATTTTAGGGGCCTCTTGTTGGCTGATGGGAGCTGGAGCCAGAGAGGCCTGTTTCTAATCATACATCTCAGAGAAGAGAGAATTTCTCTTCATTTGGTTGGGGGGAGTTCAAGCAAAGGCTGGAGTTCCATCTATCAGGGAATGCCTGCCGGGATGGGAGGCCAAGGGCAGGCTGTTACAAAGCCTATCCACCCTGGGATGCTGGGATTTCTCAGCTCTCTAGGGCAGAACCAGCCCTGTGGACCATCACCATTTCTTGGGTGCAACCTCTAGCATGAGGCTGAGTTTCTACGGATCTCCGCAAGCCATCTTGACCCAGGGCTGTCCAGTGGCCTCCCAGGGGTTGATACACTTGGGGCAGCCTTGGGGTTCCCAGTTACAGTGGAAGCTCTGAACACTATGGCCTTGTAGATGGCAGATTGATCTGCAGCCAATGCGCCACTGAGGACTTTTGCTGGTGACAATGTGGGCAAGGTGATGGTTTTGTGGGTAGATTTGCTGAACTATGTGAGTAGCCACCTTGGTGCTATCCTCTTCTCTTCCACAGACTGTTCTGGGTGATCTCCTCTACTGAGTCTACTCCAGCTATAGCTCTCCCTGCTTCCCCTGCCCCAAGAATACTGACAACTTGGGAGCAAATTCATTTTGTTGCTTGCTTGCTTACTTTCTTTCCAGATAATACATTTTGGCTACAGAGCTCTCTTTGCAAATAACTTAAGCCATTAGCAGTCACGTCATAAAATGCTTGTTTCCTCTGATCTTGCCAGCCTGTGATACTAAGGGTTTCAACATGCCTTGGCAACCAGCCTCAACCAGGTATGTGATGCCTTGAGTTCATGTATTGCTCTGGTAGGCTGAATAACTGGCCCCCACAGATGTCCTCTTCCTATGCTCCCAAACCCATGAATACTTTACCTTGCATAGCAAAGGCAAATTTGCACATATGATTAAGTTAAGGATCTTAAAATAGGGAGATTATCCTGAATTGTCTGGGTGGGCTCAACATAGGATCCTTAAAAGATTCCAGAAGGAGGCAGAACATCAGAGAAGAAGCTATGATGGCAGAAGCACAGCACAGAGTGATGTCTTACTGGCTTTGATGATGGAGGAAGCTGCCATAAGCCAACAAATGCAGTAGCCTCTAGAAGTTGGAAAGGCAAGGAAACAGCATCTCACTTGTGTCCAGATGGAACACAGTCCTGCTGACACCTTTAGTTTAGCACAATTTGCCTCATTTTGGAGTTTTGACCTCCAGAATTTTAAGATAAATATGTGTTGTTTTAAGGCACTAGCTGTATGGCAGGAAATTGATACAGTGGCTAATGGTGTTTAAACAAGAACCTGACCACACAACCATCAGCTGTCATGGGTTGGAGCAATGTGCTAAGGAGATTAGAGGGGGCAGGGAGCCCTGAAATTGAACCCAAGCTCCTCCACTTCCTGAGGGTGGACACTTCAATCAAACCACTTCTCTGAGTCTCAGTTTCCTCATGTGTAAAAAGGCAATGATAGAATCATAGTGCTTTCGCCTGTAGTTTAGCTAGCTATATTTTACCAACTCTGATTACCTGCTTTTGATGATCATACAGAGGTTATATTAAGTTGTTGTAACATTACGATAGGTGGGCAAAAGGTATACATGAAACTCTTTTTTTTTTTTTGAGACAGAATTTCACTCTGTCATCCTGCTTAGAGTGTCATAACATCATAATTCACAACCACCTCAAACTCTTGGGTTCAAGAGATCCTCTTGCCTCAGTTTCCCGAGCAGCTTGGACTATAGGTGCCTACCACCATACCTGGCTAGTTTTCCTATTTTTAGTAGAGATGGTATCTCTTGCCCAGGCTAGTCTCAAATTCCTGACCTCAAGGGATCCTCCTGCCTTAGCCTCCCAGAGTGCTAGGATTACAGGTGCAAGCCACTATGCCTGGCCTACGAGAACTCTTTGTCCTGTATTTGCAACTTCAATAAGTCCAAATTTATGACAAATCATTAATTTTAAGTGATTAAAACATTTTAGAATCACAGCCTGTACCAATATTTTCAGGTCAATGGCTGCATTCTCGGCACTCTTTAGGTACTCAGTGAGCACACGGTAGCAGTTGAAGCTACTGTCTGCCGCTAGAGGAAGCTCCAAAGATGCACTTTCTTCATGGATGATTCCTACAAAAATCCTAAATGAACAGAGCAGGGAGGAAAGGACACAGGGTGGGTCTTTGTTAGGCTTGGGTTGAAGTTGAAATGGTTGGTGGCAGTCTAGGTGAAGGGAAGGATGGGTGTTAATGAGGTATCCTATGGACCAATGCTGGGAGCTGTCTGGCCTGCTTCTCTACTTGGACAGGTAGGGACTGTGCTACATTTGGGGTGGGGTCAGCTGTCACTCCAGTTAGGGCAGTGCGGCCCTCCTTCTTAGGCACTTGTCCTTCTGAGGTTACATGGTGGCCAGAGATGACCCTGGGAGGTTTTCTGAATGTTCAGAGTTCACAGATTCTGTTTTGCCTTTTCTTTCTTAATACAAACAGTTTTTCATGCAGACCTCGGGGCCTGAAGTACTATCTGTTCCTTAACCAAGATGCTTTGCTTTTTAAAAACCACTGGGAATTCAGAGCTCTTCAACTAGCAACAGATCAGCTCAGGCTAGATGTGAACCTTCCAATCTAGAAAGAACTCCATGGGCCATAAGGCATTCAGCAGCCTGCCAGGCAGCTGTAGACTCAGCATAACCCCTGGATATGACAAGTTACCAGGTCTGGCAGTGTTTGGAAAGCATTCTTCCCTCTCACTCATTGAGCGGCTGTGAGGTGCGTGAATGCACTCTGAAGAAAGGGCAGTGACAACCCTCACCATGCCTTCACCCACCAGTCCCACTTCTACCTAGGACAGTGACCCTCAGATCAAGCCCTTGTCTGATAGAAGAGGCAGATGTGCAGATCTCATTTCTGGCATCCTCCAGGCAAAACAAAGTGTTAGGGTAGCTCCAAGGGGGCCTGGGACCCAGTTTCTCCATGCAGCCTGTTGACAAAGCCCTGCTCTACCTGGCTCTGGGCACACTTGCTGTTCTCTACTTGCCTAGTTACATTCTGCCCTCACCAGCCCCTGCCCCATCCTTCCCAAATATAAGCAGACATGGCCCCTTTATCTGGAAATTTCCCCTCCTCCTGGCACCCTCCAAAGTCATCTTCCTCAGGCCGTATGAGCCATACCCTAGGCCCCCTGCCCCAGGGGGTACTCAGCAGGATAGACTAAGGTGACCATTTTAAGGGCTGCCTCTCCATAAATAGTGAGCTCCTCAAGGACGGGTCCAAGTCTTGACCCCCAGCTCCTTGGACAGATTGGAGGAGAGGAAGTGTTGACAAAATGGATGGGAAGACAAGTGAGTGAACCAGGGGCCAAAGGAGTGGCTGGGCCCTGATGACTGGAGAAGCCAGATTCAGGAGTTCTCTCTAGGGCAACCTTTTATTTGTCACACTAATAGGCAAGGATTCAGGAGTGAAATGAGACAGATTTCTGTGCATGACATGCCTAATGCAGGGATTTTTATTGTCAATTACAAAAATAGCTTGAATGTGTAGAGGCCCCCCAGGGATGGATGACATCATGCTGGCCTCTGCTGCTTTTGGGGGGAAGTCAAACTGTTATTTATTGTGACCATGCAGAGGAAAGGATCGTTGGTGAAAGCAGGAATCTATGTCTCCAAAGGTCTTGGCTCATCAGTTCGATTGCACCCTGCCCTCTTCTCACTTGCTCTGGTCCCAGAGGCTACAGGCTCCACTGGCAAAGACAGAGCACCCAGCCCCTTGCCAATCAGCCCCAGTCCTATGTCATTTCGAGCCCAGACTGCCCTTTTTCCCCTTGCCCCGGTCCCTGAGGCTTCAGGCTCCACAGGCAAGGAAAGAGCACCAAGCCTCTTGCCAGTCAGCCCTAGTCCTAGGGCCTCCGAGGTGGTACAGACAGTGCTCGCCAGCCATCTCCTTTTAGGGCAGATAGAGAAGAGGCCTGATCAGATGCCTTCCCATAAAGCATCTTCTGGCCACTCTGCATGTCCCTGCAAAGAGGCTGGTGGAGGAGGAAAATTGGAAGGTGAGGACTAGCTCAGACAGCCTGGAAAAATGCCAGCTCCAGCACAAAATCAATAGTCACACGGTGAGCTCTTTGCTTTAAATGACATTGGTTGTGATAAGAGTTGTGAGGCCGCTCTATTTCCCCCTTCACCAAAGGGTTTAAAATGCACACGCATTGTCATTTCCCATAGCCCTGGCCAGGTCGAACATACTTGCCCAGATAAATCAGCCCCAGGCAGCTGTGGCCCAAGGTGAAAGGGAAGGACTAGGTTACACAGTCTTTGGGGGAAGGATGGGAGGTGAGCTTGCCACACTGGGGCTGCAGGTAGCATGTACAGCATGAGCAGGGAGCTTGTCCCTGAGGTGTAGCCCTGGCCCCCAGAGTGGCAGCTTTCTGATGACAAAGGGACAGCTCTTGTGCTGGATAACATGATTCCATATCTTCCAGCATGGCAATCCCACTGACTTCCCACCCACCTGACCTGTGGCCTTGTGTCACGAAGGAAGAAGCAGGGGATAGGCTTCGGGAGAAAATGCCTCCATCAGGATTCCTTCTCCTCTGTAGCTTGTAACTGCCATGGGCAGCGACTCATGAGGGAGTAAGGGACTCAGCCTCGGAGCCTTGGGGCTAGATTTCCAGAGTCGGCCCTGTGCTCTGGGGGTGACATCGGGCAGTCATGCTACTTCTCTCTCCCAAAGAGAGATGCAAGCCCTGGGCACCCTACCTCGTGGATACCACCAGAAGGGCTGTAGCCCAGGGTCCCCCTCAGTTTTCATGGGCTAGTGTCTGGCATAGTACACCCAGAAGGGTCCAGTGAGATAGCCTACTTCAGTCCTTGCATTTCACAAAGGAGGAAGCTGAGGCCTAGAGAAGGAAGGGGTTGGTCTGTGCTGTCCCCAACCAGGAAGCTATTTCCTTTCTTCTCTTTTTGTTTTTAATTGAACTTCTTACTTCGAGATAACAGTCGATTCCCATGCAGGTGTAAGAAATAATACAGTGAGACACCTTGCACCCTTTACCCTCAATGGGACATATCTCATTTATGAAACTGAGGCTGAGATGCAGGTGGGCATGTATATGTGCTAGGATAGTGGAGGAGGGAACAAGGGAAAGAGAAAGACTATTGTTCATTCCAAGCCAGGACTCAAAAGCTTTATGCCAAGCTCGAACTGCAAAAAGAATATCTCTCTCTGCCTTTTTTTGCTGTACTCAAGGCTATTGAGAAAGTGGAATCTGAACAGCCCATTTTGCCCATTTATCCATTTGGCCCCTCCCAGGCTGCCTCCCACACTTACTCTACTCCCTGCTCCTGCCCCCACTTCCTTTCATTGGAAGAATGCGAGGCCCATAAATGGAAGGTGCTGGAAGGCTCAGTCAGTGTCCACTGTGCATCAGAGGAGACTTTCCAGCAGCCCCTGAGCAGGCGGCCTGGCTTTCTGCGCAGCCATGTCTTCTCTCCTGTACTCCCTCCCTTGCTCAAGGCTCCAGAGCCCAGACACTAGCTATTTCAGCTGCCCATTATTTATCAAAAAGACAGAAAGACCAGCTCTCAATTGTCAGGCCTCAATGGTCATATCTGATCTTTATTTCTTCTCAAATCCCTAAATACAAGCAAGTGATCAGAATTCATCCTGACAGACACCAGCACTTAAGAGACTTTTTGGCTAAAAAGAAAAAAAAAAAATTAGCTTCAGTTCAATGTTCCTCCTGGTGGACAAGGGAAGTCCTTTTATAGCCTCTTGAGTATTGATCACATTTCAGTCACAGGCAGTTCACTCCCCCCAAGCGGTATATAAGCACTGGCAGAAGGACCCCCAAAGAGGCTCCAATTAGCTCACTTAATTCATGCAAATACTCCTCTAAAACTCTTCACTCTCCAGCTGCAGAGAAAGTGAAAACTGAAGATAAACTCCAGAGTAAAACAGGATGGGCAAGAAAATCGGACCACTTGAGGAGACTGTGCAGTGGACCCCGGAAAGGAAGAGTAACCTGAGCAGAATCCCACCTGTGCTACTCATCCCAGGCCACTCAGGATCGCCAGTGGGTGCTCCCTTCCTGCAAAGGTCAGTGGAGTTATGGGCAGGAAAAAAAGGGGTGACAGGCAGGCTTTGGGCTCGCCTGTAACCCAGCCCTCAGTCCCAAGGAGAAGGCCAAGAACTCTAACTCCCTGGGGCAGAGATGAATGGTGATGTCAGACAATAGTGTCACAGGGAAGGCCCCTGGATCTCTGAGATTCCAACCGCTCACACAGGATTTACTGACAGCCTGCATGTGACACATAGGTGTAAAGCAGCGTCCTACAGGAGTCCAGCATCTGCATCCCAGCCCACTGGCATAAAAGCCGACACCTCTGCTCCCTCTCAGAAGGGCAGGCTGGCCACGGCAGGGCCTTGCCTGTGTCCACCCCATCGTTTCCCAATAGCCAAGGTGGTCCTCAATTCCCACCTGCCGAACTTTGGATTAGAACATTCGAGGCCTGGGTTGGGTGTTTGCTAAAGGAAAGAATGTGATAATGAGAGAGAGGTCAAGAATGCTAGTGTCCAAGGTCTCTGAGACCAGTGTGGTGGGGTGGGGGAGAAAGAGGAGAGATAGTTGTTCTGGAAGGACGGCTGGAGGTAGACCCTAAGAAGCAGAAGTGACACCACGTGGAAAGAAGAGGGGATAGAAAGCCAGACGGGCCTGAGCCCAAATCCCATCTCTGTCACATCTTGGCTGTGGGTACATGTTAACACATTAACATTTCTGTGGCTCAGTTTCCTCAGCTGTAAAACAGAAGTAATAATATTGTCCCTATATTTTCAGGCTAAAATGGAGAACTAGCTAAATGAAAAGTTATGTAAAAAGGACCTAATCCATACCTAAATATACTAGGGCTTTAATACAAAGTCAAGTTTTTTATAACTATAAAAGAAAGATCACCACAGGTGGTCATGGGGAGGAGAAGGGAAGGGGAGTCTGGGCCAGGGCACAGCAGAGAGAAGAGGTTGCCACCAAGGAGTCTCAAGAAGACAATGGGGGAAAGCACAAGAGAGGAGGCTCGGCACAGGCTGAACACGGGTTGCAGAGGACCTGGAAAGTTGCAACTGACTTGACTATAGCCTCTAGGTCGTGGGGAGCCATGGAACAATCTGAGCAAGGGAGTGACATGGTCAGACTTGGGCTGGAACACTACAGACAGTGGGAAATCAGGAAGAAGTCTGAATGGTGCATTCTGCCAGGCTGTTTGGGAAGAAGCCCTGGGAATTTATAGCCCTGCAAAACTCCCAGGGAAGAGGAGCCAAGTGGAGCCTGCTTTTGTGGCAGCGTGGTCAGCTGAGGAGGACACTGGCACAGCCGAGCAACCGTCGGTGGAACAGTGAGCTGCTTGCCTACCTACCCAACACTGAAGGAAACTGCCCTGCAGCGCTCACTTGTACTGTAGGGTTTCTTGTTTGAAATTCATGACCCAGCAAACTCTTTGCAAACACTCATCCTCATAGGGAAACATGGGCATCTGGCTCTATCACAGAAGCTGGGCTGCTGCCTTGGGGGCAGCCTGAATGCTCTCAGCAGCCCTGTTTCCTGTGGCTGCTCCTCAGAGACTCCACCTAGGGGGGAGAGAGCTATAGGGCCCAGTTCCCCAGAAGTACAGGACAGGAAAAGGCAAAGGGGAGGGGCCCAGTAGACTGTGGACTGGTACTAGAGAGGGAGCCCAAAGACAGGTAGGCAGGGGAGCAAGGAGCAAGTTCAAGAATTTCTCCCAGCCCAGAGTCTGCCTCCCTTTCTGCCCCATCTGTCATCTGAGGCTCCCTGCTACTATGCAGCAGCCATGGCTCCGGCTACTGCTCTTCCACTTTCTGACTGATGGGCTTTCCTTGTGCCTTGACTGGGAGCCCCATCCCACAACCAGCTAAGTCCCATAAGCAAGTGATTCAGGATGGGGTTTGAGAGCCTGGACAAGTCTGCATGGAGCAGTCTGTAAGTGGGGCTGCAAAGGCACTGGCGAGAGGGCAGGCGGAGTTGAGAAGCCTGGGGGTGCCTGGGTAGAACTCAAAGGCCTTTAACCTCATTCCTGTCCATAAAAAAAGCCAACTCTTTAGAAACAAGCACTCCTCCCAGGTACTCCCATTGGACAGTAAAAGGCCCTTCTGGGGAGCTGTGTTTCCCTGCATACTTCAGTCTTGGTGTAGGGACACTGAAGGCTGGCACTGGCCTCCTAAAGTAAGCCTGCAGGGGCTGGTATCTCAGGAGGCCTGGCATGAATGCCCAGAAGGCATAAGCTTCTATTCTTTGGTAGCAACACATGCCTTTATGGGCTGAGAGAGCCAAGACTTTTGATAGGTTGCTGGGGAATGGGCCTCACACACATCTAGAATGTTCTAGCTGGTGCCAAGCTATTTTGTGATTTTGTCTCATGACCAACTCATGCATCCAAAAATACAAGCAGGATGCCAACTTGTAACATGAGTATCACTTTACTCTAGTAACAAATATGATCATTTAAGAAGTATGATACATAACACATTTTGATTCTGTTTTTGCATAATCTGTAAGACATATACAAACTGGGAGCTTGTCAGAGAGGGAGGAGAGCTAGGGGACCCTGAGGCCAGGTGCTGTGCTTTGGGGATGGGGAAGTTGAGTCCCAGAATAAAGCAAAATACAGGCAAGCACCCTTATGAATTTGGATCATACCTTATATTTGCAAAACATTTCAGCACACTTGAACTTTCACATGTACCATGAGAGGCAGGATGTGCAATGGAGAAGAGCAGGCAATCAGAAACCAGACCCCTGGAAGTAGAGACTTACTGATACAAGCTGGGGCAAGTCTCTTAATTTCTTTGAGCCTCAGTTTCTGGTTCTGCAAAATGGGTTGCTGTGTGGGTTCAGTGAAACACATATAATGTGTTTAGAACCATGCCTGGCACATAGCTCTGTCTATTAAAATGTTGGATATATTGTTTTTAAAATATTTTCAGAATCCATAAGAGCCTCTTGAAGTGGACAGAGCAAGATTATTAGCTCATTTGATAGAGCAGAAAACTGAGGCCTGGAGAAATTTGCTTGGATTTTTATGGCCAGTTGGTAGAGAAAGAACTAAATCCCAGATGATTAGACTCTAGGCTTGAAGCCCTTTCCATGAGACTGACCGTGTCATGGGAAGAGCCCTTCCAATTGCTTACCACGTCCCTTATAAATAAGGTCAAGGAAACACCTATTTTTGCCAATCCAAGTTGCAATAAGAAAAACACTATTGTCACACATAACTTCCTACCTATTTGAGGTAGCCTACAATAAGAACACAGATGAAAAGGGGCAGTAGAACTAAACCTGACAGTGTCATAAATGTTCAGAGAAAGGAGATCATTTCACTAAGACCTGAGGGTGAGATCACTGGGACCAAAATACACTTGGCCCGGAGTTTCTTGGCAGCCATAGCATAGGAATGATGGGGTCAGCAATGCCAAGAGGGAAATTTGTGAAAAAAGAAGTGATCAGGGATGGTGGGGTTGGGGGTGGTATTGCATCATTGCTAAACCTGCCCCCTGGCTGGGCTACATGGACCAAGAAAGGGAAGGCCCATGGACACTCAAGCCTCTACTCCAGAGGTGTCCTGGTCATGTAGACCCAGGCCTGCCCTGGGGCAACTGTGAGAGATTTCAGAGGCAGCTGGGTCACACCAGCTCCCCAGCAGGAGTACTTTTCCAGGCAAGCATTGAAAGGCCAGGTCCACTAGGGCTGCAGAGACCAGCTGGAAAGTGCTGCTCAGGAGATGGTTGGGCCACAGCAGCATAGAGGGAGTCTCTTGACAGCAGCAGGGAAGAGAATGGAGTTAGTTCCAAAGGACATCAGGAGCTCCATCTTGGTCTAGGTAGGCAGGTGTGCAGGGCTCTAAGGCTCAGTGCTTCTCTGCCCTCCACATGTCTCTCCTGTCAGCCACCTAGACCCTGGATGGAGCCCAAGCTTCACTCCCCGTGCCAGCACTAGGGCACTGGGAACAAGAATACCTTGAAAAGTTGGTAGACTGGGAGAACCTTTGATGGCTTGGAAAGCAGAAAGTCAGGTATCCTTTAAAGCCTGTGTTTCACCAAAACACGCATGTGCTGCTAGGAATGGAATCACACTCCCCTGATTTATATGTTGACATCCCAACCTCCAATACCTCACAATGTGACTTTATTTAGACATGGGTTCATTGGTGATATAATTAGCTAAGATGACACTATAGTGGAATGAGGTGGGCCCTAGTACAATATGACTAGTATGCTTATAAGAACGGAAAATTTGGACACAGAGACACAGCAGGGAGAAAGCCATGTGAAGATGAAGGCAGATGCTTCTTTACAGGGGGATGCTTCTTTAAACCTGGGAATGTCAAAGATAGTCAGCAAACCACCAGCAGCTAGGAGAGAGGCCTACAACTGTCTCTCTCAAACCTCTTACAAGGAACCCACTGTATTTACACCTTGATCTTGAACTTCCAGAATCCAGAACTGTGAGACAATACATTGCTGTTAAGACACCACCTAGTTTTGGTACTTTGTTACAGTAGCTCCAGCATACAACCACACATCATGTGTGCACATGTGTGTGTGTGTGCACACACCCTGCCTTACCTATTGGTATGAATTCCCTTTTCCAGGCCTGTAGAACAGAGGAGATGCATTCCCAGAGAAGCAGGGCATAGCAGGGGCTGTGTGTATGCAAAACATTAGCTGGGTTTAAATCAATTTCCTATTTATATTTTATGTTGATACAGAGATGCATAATAAAGCTAAGTCCCTACATTTTTTTTTTTTTTTTTTTTTGGCCAGGGCTGAATTTGAACCTACCACCTCTGATATATGGGGCCAGTGCCCTATTGCTTTGAGCCACAGTCACCGCCCCTAAGCCCCTACTTTTGTATGCTATTCTAAGTGCTCTGAAACATCTCCACATTCACAATGTGGCTCAAGTCCACATCAACAAAGTGGTGGTCAGTACTATCTCCAGTGTGCAGAAGATATGATGCTGGTGCAAGGTGGGATGCTCTGTCCCAGGTCTTATGACAAGGAGGCATGTGGCAAAACAGCCTAGTGTGGGAATATTCCTGTGCCCAGGTATGGAAGCAGAGGTCATGTGCACTTGCTGGGGAGAGGCCAGGGTGATTGTTCAAGGAAAAAGTCAGTAGCACTTCCTTCCCAGCCAGCATGATGGCATTCTGCCTACTTTAGTTGTAACCATTTTGCCATCATGGCTCCTTGTGAATTTTTTCCCATTGACTCCAATCATCTTCCCAACTTAATCCTGGGACAATCCTCTCTCCCACTGAGGAAACACTTGACAGAATCAAAGCTCATTCACATTCTTTATCTCATTTGCAACTCATACAGTTCTAAGGAAGGGAGCAGAGCATGTAATAGTATCCTGTTTTACCATTGAGACAGAGTGAGGGGAAGTGATTTGCCTATCATTACTAACATAGTTGATGCTCAAATTCCTGTCCTCAAGTTGAGTGTTATTTTTATAACTATAGACATTGATTATCATGTACCTACATAATCCAGACACTGCCTTGTGTGCTTGGAGGACACTGTCTCATTGAACACCTCCATTTTCTAGATGAGGAGATAAAGACTGAGATAAGGGAGGCAACCTGCCCAAAGTCAGAGGCATATAAGTGGTGAAGTTGCCTGACTCTCTGGCCTGGTTTGACAAAATCACCCAGTCCTGTCTATTCTGGGTTACCTCCAGAGATAAAGATGAGAACAAGTGGCCAGGATGATAGCTTATGCCTGTGCCAGGATGATAGGTGATGGGTATTTGGGGCCATTCTTTGCCAGCAAATGGCCCCAAATGCCCATCACCAAGCTAGTAGGTCAGTAAACCATCTAGGAAGTCCCTTGGCACAGGGTCTAGCTCTCGAGGGCTATTTAGAGACAGGGTCATTCCTCTCTCCCAACTCCTAAAACCTGAGGGCCAGCTTTTTCAGAGCCTGCTGAACAGCAGCCACATAGGAATGTTCCAGTGACACCTTCCCTCTTGCCCAGAGCTGGCCTGAAGCCCAGCTGGCATAGACCAACATATTTCCCAGTGCAGGTGACAGGAACCTGTGCACGTGAGTCATGCTTGGAACCTTTCAGGGCTTGATACTAGAGAGTCCATGAAAGCAGTCACTCTGTCCTGAGACATGTCCCTTCTCTGTGAGGGTCCTAGAGAGCTGGTGGCAGGGGGGTGTGCAGTATCTCTACCTATTGGAATTGGTGATGCAGCTCACTCACCTGTGACACATGAGCCTAGCCCTTAAGCATAGTTCAAGAGAAAGAAAAAAATCTTCCTAGAGAGAAAGAAATCATTTCCTCTAAGAATTGTAAGCTCTGGAGATTTGCAAGGGAACAGCACAGATGCTAAACTAACATGCTGGGGAAGAAGGCAGGTGCCAGGCTAAATAAAGAAATGTGAGCACATACACTGAGAACACGCTCCTTTATTTCCACAGGGAGGCACAAATGTATATTAATGAGTATTCTGAATGCCAAGAAATCAAATAATGACATAAACATCACAGTAAACACCAAAGCCCCAGAGTTGGCTGCAATCATTTACTATGGAAGGGGAAGAGGACTTCTGACTGTGTGCTCTGCTCTGTAGCCCTTCAAAGCTTCAAAAAAGACAAGTGTTGTGCTAGCAGGGCTGGGACTTGACACTATAAATAGGAGAAGCTCCTGAGTTCAGCCATTGATGCTGGAGAGATGCCCTAGGAAATCACTGCATGTGCTCAAAGGCACTATAGCAAGGGTGTGGGCCAGGATTCATGTTCCGGAAAAAGAGCTCTACATGATGGTTGAGGCAATTGGTTTCCTGGTCCCAGGGGGTGCAATCACATTCAGATGTAGGCGGACATGGTGGGGTGAGGCGAGTGAAGAGGGAACCTAAAGAGGACAGCCTCTTCCCATGGTCCCTATACTACAAGAGGAGGGCTCCTTAATGCATGGCCTGGCAGGGCACAGGCATGAGTGTCTGCCCACATCCAGGCTGAGGCCAGCTCTTGCCTGCTGGCCAGATAAGGATATATGGACCAGTTACACCAATGCCACACAATTCTGCTTTTGACTTCCCCTTATCTTCACAACCTTCCCAGGTCTGAGAAAGCTGAAAGCACCGTTACTTACTTGCCTAGCTTCTTTTTTGAAGCTAAGCCACATAGAAGTACATGACTAAGGGATCCGGCAATTATCAGATATTGGGTCAGTGTTAATGATGGAGAGAAGCAGGGATAGCGGAATCTACCACAGCACCTCCTTTCCTGGAGCAACTGGACCACTGGTGCCAGGGGCCAACAATAGTGAAATTGGTGGACAAGCTTTAGGGTCTACCTCTCAGTGGTACAACAGAGGTCTTCTCATCAGACTAATTATGTGCCTCAACTTTGTCTGTGGATTTGATCATATGGCTATCAAACCTGACACGCTAATCCTCTCAGCAGTTCTGTAATCTTTCCAGGATCCCTATAACTCCTGCATCTGCATAAACCTTTTAGGGTTAGTTTCTGTTGCTTACACTAAGAATGCTGAGAGGACCCATAAATCTTTATTGAGATCCTAGAATATATCCTTCCCTATTCTTTCCACAACCCAGCAATCCTTTGAAGTCCAACACAAATCTCTCTACTAAGAAGCACAGCCTAAGTATTCCATTGATTCTAACAGCATTTCCTAAGTACTGTGCTACGTGTTGAGGATATAGACCTTGTTCCTTTGTTTAAAGAGTTCTCACTATAGTGATAAATGAACAACTAAAAAGAAATGAGATGAGGGCTATACTAGAAATTAGATGAATCCCTAGCTCATATGGTTAGGCTCATAGCTACTTAACCATAACGGAAAAATCAGAGTTGAAAGTTGAGGCTTTCACTTTTGATAATTGAGGATTAACCTTCCCACTAAAATGAAAGAAAAATTCCAGTTAAAACATTTAAAAAACAGTCTCACTTTGGAGAGTACTTAGAGATCTAAAAATAGACCTGCCATTCAATCCTATAATTCCTTTACTAGGTATATACCCAGAAGACCCAAAATCACATTATAACAAAGACATCTGTACCAGAATGTTTATTGCAGCCCAATTCATAATTGCTAAGTCGTGGAAGAAGCTCAAGTGCCCATCGACCCACAAATGGATTAATAAATTATGGTACATGTATACCATGGAATACTATGCAGCCTTAAAGAAAGATGGAGACTTTACCTCTTTCATGTTTACATGGATGGAGCTGGAACATATTCTTCTTAGCAAAGTATCTCAAGAATGGAATAAAAAGTATCCAATGTATTCAGACCTACTATGAAGCTAATTTATAGGTTTCAGATGAAGGCTATAACCCAACTATAGCACAAGAATATGGGGAAAGGAGCAAGGGAGGGTAGGGTAGGGGAGAGGTTGGGGTGGAGGGAGGGTAATTGGTGGGGCCACACCTATGGTGCATCTTAGAAGGGTACAGGGAAAACTTACTAAATGCAGAATACAAATGTCTTCATACAATAACTAAGAAAATGTCATGAAGGCTATGTTAAACAGTTTGATGAAAACATTTCAGATTGTATATGAAGCCAGCACATTGTACCCCTTGATAGCACTAATGTAAGCAACTATGATTTAATAATAAAAATAAATTAAAAAAATTTTAAAAGTCTCACTACAATTTTAAAGATCTAAAAAGATAATAAGGATTATAGGGGCAAGATCTGGAAGAACACAGACTCAGAAAGGTGAGTGCCATGTTGGGGCCTCCTTGGATAAGAAAAATAGAAAATAAAAAAGTAGAATAAAATGGAAATTTGACTACAGAAAAATAAAATAACAAAAATAATGAACTAGTAGGTATAAGAATGGATAATGTACAACTGAAGAAATAATTGGTATACTAGAAAATAGGTCTGAAGAAAATAGCCAAAATATGCACCAATAAACAATTAAATAGGGTGTGGCAGAAATTTGGCCTGCAAGGAACAGTGAGCAGAATGAATACCTCACAGACCAGAGTGGCTGCTCCAGTAATACAGAACGCTTTTTGAGATGTAGTGATGCACGGAGGGTTTTAGAGCTTGCTATTGGTGGAGTTCTCTGGGCTGAACAGCAAATCAAAGACAACTTGCGAGAGGTCAAAGCACAGATTCATAGTTGCATAAGCCATCACCTGGAATGCCTTCAAAGCCGTGAAGTATGGCTATATGAACAGATAGATCTCATCTATCAGCTTAAAGAGGAGACACTTCAGCAGCAGGCCCAACAGCTCTACTGGTTACTGGGCCAGTTCAATTGTCTTATTCATCAACTGGAGTGTACCCCAAACAAAGATCTAGCCAATCAAGTTTCTGTGTGCCTGGAGAAACTGGGCAGTTTGACTTTTGAGCCAGAAGATTCAACTGTCCTGCTCTTTGAAGCAGACACAACTGTGCCAGACCATCACCACATTTAGGTCCCTCAAGACCATTCAAGTTCCTGAGCCCTTGATGGCTCATGCTGCTTCATCCAATACTGGGCCCTTCCTAGAGAAAAGAGGCTATCTCTCAGTGCCTGAGCAGAAGTCAGCATCCAGCATCACAGCTGTCCCTCTCAGTGAATGGCTTCTTGGAAGCAAACCTTCAAGTGGTTGTCTAGTTCCTTACATAGCTAGCACCAGCCCTCAGGACTGGCTCACCCAGAATCAGACCTTGGAGAATAGTCAGACATCTGCTAGAACATGCAGTTTCTTCATTAATGTCTGGGGCAACTTAAAAGGCTTGGTAAACTGGCTTCTGAAGAGTCAACAAGAAGGTCCTGAAAAACCAAATTATCAAAAGTGTAATAGCCATTCTAGCACCAGTTCTTTCTCCTTTGAAAGTGAAAAGGTTGAAGACATAGAGCTGCCTGATCAAGATGAGACGGACCTGTCTAATTGGCTAGTGATTCCCCAAACATCCTGTAAGCTGGAGAAGCCTGAGAATGGCAGCCGTGAGACCAGTGAGAAATATAAGCTCTTGTTTTAGTCCTACAGTGAGTGATTGGCTAGTCAAGCCTGATTCCTGTACCAACTGTCATGGCAACCAGCCCAAAGGTGTGGAGATTGAAAACCTGGGCAATCTGAAGTGCCTGAATGACTACTTGGAAGCTAAGAAATGATTGTCTCCACCCCCAGCATAATTACTGAGGAATAGCTTATCCAGAATCATCAGGACCCATATAAAGTAGAGTAGGTATGCAACGCCAATGAGCCCTGCACGAGCTTTGCAGAGTGTGCGTGACGAGAATTGTCAGAAGGAAGCTCTGTGTAAATGGCTTCGGAAGAAAGAAGGAAAGGATAAAAATGGGATGCCTGTGGAACCCAAATCTGAGCCTGAGGAGCATAAAGATTTCCTAAATATGTGGCTTTGTACTTCCAGAGAAGATAGTGGAACAAGCTAAGGCACCAAAGGCAATGACTCCTAGAGTTGCTGATTCCTTGCAAGTCATAAGGAACAGTCCCTTATCAAAATGACTCCCCAGGCCTCCATGCAAAGAAGGACATCCCAAGGAAGTGCCTGGTACTGAGGATAGACCTGGCAAACAAAAGCTTAAAGCCCTGTGATCACTTCCTGGTGCCCCTTTAACACAGCTGACCGGGTCTTGCCAGGAAGGAAGATTGGAAACCTTAACCAGTTGTCCTCTGGCAAAGACGAATGCCTACTTCGAAAGAAGGCCCAGGGAGTATTACTTAATCCACCCCTACATGAACATAACTTTCCCCTTAGACAACTGGCGCCACGCAGCCTTTCTGCAGATTACACATCTCCATGAGCTGAGTGATGCTGCTTGCCAAATTATTGTTTCTGGGTCTGACCAGTCAGCTTAGTTTCTTTCCCGCCTAATTTTGAACTAGTGAACCAAAATAAACCATCAGATTATGAGTTACTATGTAAAAGAAAAAGGTTGTTGTTGATGTTATGGTGATTTAGTTCCTTCTTTCTTATAGAAGTATTAATTTAAGTTACCCCCACCCCCACACTAGAGATGCAGCATCTTGGTAGATAGGTCTTAGACTGAGCTATTACTCAAAGTACATTAAAACACTGTATAGTTTTAAAAATGAACTATTTCTGTAATCAAAATGTATTGATATATTCTAAAGCTAGTAAACTTCTCTAACCTTTAAAAAAACAATTAAATAGAAAACAGACAACAGAGAGGGGGACATATGAGATACAATGGGATTGTCTAACCTATGTATAATTGGTATCTGAGGAAGAAAGAGAGAAAGTGGGGATAGAAGAAATATATGAAGAGCTAATAGTTAAGGACTTTTCAAACTGATGAAAATATATCAAATCACAGATTCAAGAGGCCTATAGACTGCAACAGGATGAATTCAGAGGAAAAAAAACACCGAGGTACATCCCAATAAAACTACTGTGATAAAAGACAAAGAGAAAAAATCAAAACCAGGTGGAATGAAATTATATAATGTTTGGGATTTACTTGGAAATTATGAAATAGTAGTAGGACAAGTCTGTGGGGTTTTAGATGAAAAATATTTGGAACTTTCACTTCTAGAAATAATGGAATAACTGAAAGCACAGTATCCCTGTCAAAGTAAACCATAAAAATGGACAGAATATACAAGGCAATTGCATTCAGGCATTAGAGATTAGACATTAGGTTTTAGGCAACAGACAACACAAAATTGCAAACCTTGGGAGCAAGTGATGAGCTCCACAATTGTTCCAGTTCTCTGCACAGAGAACATTTCCTGACTGCAGTGCAGTGGGCTGGAATCCAAGCAGACCATGGTGGTCTTATGGAGGTAAGGAGGCAGAAATCAGTTTTGGGAAGCTAAAATGGTTGTGACTTTGGGGATAGGTCCCAGAGAGGGGAGAACTTCAAGTGGGAAGAATCATCATAAGTCCTTAGTTTGCGAGGGTTGCCATAACAAACGACCACAAAGTGGGTGGCTTTACCCACAGAAATTTATTCTTTTGTAATTCAGGAAACTACAATTCTGATATCAAGGTGTTAACAGGGTTGTTTCCTTCTGAGGGCTGTGAGGAAAAGATGTGTTCTAGGCTTGTCAATGGCTGTCTTCTCCTTGTGTCTTTTCACATTGCTTTCCCATGATGTGCATCTCTGTGTCCAAAATTCCTCTTCTCATAAGGATTCAAACCATACTGAATTAGGGCCCATCCAAATGATCTCACTGCAAATTCATTAACTCTGTAAAGAACTTGTCTCCAAATAAGGAAATATTCTAAAGTGCTAGGGATTAGGAATTAAACATATGAATTTTAGGAGAACACAATTCAACATATAAAAGTCTGGCCTGGTGCAGTGGCTCACGCCTATAATTCTAGCACTCTGGGAGGCCAAGGCAGAAGGATCACTTGAGTTCAGGAGCTTGAGATCAGCCCAAGTGAAAGCAAGACCCTGTCTCTACCACAAATAGAAAAATTAGTTGGTTGTTGTGGTGTGTGCCTGTAGTCCCACCTACTTGGGAAGGCGAGGCAGGAGGATCCCTCCAGGAATTTGAAGTTGCTGTGAGCCAGACTGATGCCACAGCACTCTAGCCTGGGGAAATAGGTATGAAACTCTATCTCAAAAAAAATATATATATATATACATATATATATATAAATGTCCATGTGGGGTCTCCTGTGAGTCTTTGGCTGAGTCTGGGCCATTAATAGGCAAGACAAAACTATCCAAGATGACAAATATTTTTTTTAAAAGACTAAAAATTCAAAGAACTACAAAATTGTAACATAAACCATTAATTCAAATCAACCCTGACATGGTACAGATGTAGATTTTAGCAAAGATTTTAAATAACTATGAAAAATTTATTGTAAGAATAAAAGGAAAATAAGTTATTCATGAGTGAACAGACAGAGAATCTAAGCAGAGAAATGGACACTACCCAAAAGAACCAAATGGAACTCTAGAACTGAAACGAACAATAGCCGGAGAGAATAATTCACTGGATAGACTTAATAGCAGTTTGGAAAAGGCAGAAGATAAAGTCAGTAACTTTGAAGACAAATTAATAGAATTTATTCAATGTGAGGGATAGAGAGAAAAAAATTGAAAACACACACACACAGCCTTAGGGTCCCATAGGACATCAAATAGTGTAATACAGGGGTGTCCAACCCACAGCCCACAGGTTGCATCTGGCTCAGGATGGCTACAAATGCAGCCCGACACAAAATTATAAATTTACTTATATTTTGAGATTTTTTTTGTGATTTTTTTAGTGAAACTCAATTGAGTAGTTCTTGAGTGTGAACTTTATAGATTACAACATCATGCGAAATAAACGTGTGCACTCTCACTATTTGTACACATGAATGGCTTCAGTTTTACATAGCATGTGGCTTCTAAAGTGTTATCTTCAGAGTGCATGGAGTTGAACTGACACCATCAGATGTTACGTGCTCATGGTAACTTAGTTAAGCAGACATTATCAATAATATTTCAACCTACCATTGCCATGTTAGACATTTAATGTTATTCAGAAGTCAGGTAAGGCACTGACTTCTTACTCAGTTATCGAGTCACTTCCACACCTTGGTGGCTCCTCACACATTGCCTGCATGGCTTCACCTGCATGGCTCTCCACCTTGTCCTGCATCAGCAGCCAAGATGTGGAAGGGCCCAAATCCTGGTTTCCATTTTCCTGTCAATTAATTTTCATAACAAAAGTAAATATAGTCCCTTATCTGTTATTGCTTTCTAATCCCAGCATGGGCTTCTATAAAATCTCGAAAGAAATAAAGAATGTCCAAAACAAAAAATTACAGATGAAGGAAGACTGGTTAATGAAAACTGGACAGATGACTACTTAATTGTTGAGGCAAAAAGTAAAGCACTCTGCTTAATTTGTAGGGAATCTGTGCAAGTTTCCAAAGGCTATAATTTGAAAAGGAATTGTATGCAAAGACATGCTGCCAAATGTGATATGTATAAAGGGTTGTGTCAGAAGGACAAAATAGGAGAACTGAAAGAAAGTCTGCCTTCTCAACAAATTTTTTTTTTCAAAGTTACAGCTCAGATTCTATTGTAAAAACTAGGTATGTTATGTGGTAGCATATTTAATATCAAAAATAAAATCAAAAGCATTTACTGAATGTACAGAAAGCATGGCAGATATGATTTGCCCTGATTAGAAAAAGGGGGATATTTCTAGAATCAGTTTGTCCCACCAGACTATAGCCAAGCAAATTGAAGAAAGTGGAAAATCGATCAAAAGAAGATCTGGGAATAAAGCTGCTAATTTTAAATTTTATGCTTTGGCGATGGATGGCAGCACTGTTGCTACAAATATGGCTCAACTTGCCATTTTTATTAGAGGTATCAATGACAAATATAATATCATTGAAGAAATGGCTTCTTTAATGTCATTAGAAGACACAACTAAAATAAGAGATTTACACAAACCAGTAAAAAATGTGTTAAAGGGATTTTCTTGGTCCATTGTCAACATAAATTATATAGTTACTGATGGCACGCACCAGCGATGCTAAGTAAAATTCATAGACAGCAATGCAATTGCTACACAAAACCTACATTTGATGAAGCATCATTGCATAGTACATTAAGAAAATTTATGCACAAAAGTTTTTGAATTTATTTACTTATGTTTATTATTATTATCTCTCTTTTTTTTTTTACAGTTTTTGGCTGGGGCTGGGTTTGAACCTGCCACCTCTGGCATATGGGGCCAGCGACCTACTCCTTTGAGCCACAGGTGCTGCCCTTATTTATTATTTTTTAATTTAATTTTTATTAAATCATAACTGTATATATTTAGGGAGTACAATGTGATGATTTTATATACAATGTGGAATGCTTAATTCAAAGTGATTAACATAACCATTACCTCATTTACTTATTTTTTGCAGTAAGACATTTATAATACACTTAGTTATTTTGAAATGTACCCTTGCATTGTGCACATTAGGTGAGATCTCACTAAATACCCTCCCTCCTCTTACCCTTCCCCCCTCCCCTTTCCCTCCTCTTCCCTCCTTCTTTCTGAACTATGTTTGTGTTTTGTCATTCATATGAGTGTGTACATGGTTATATATTGATTTCATAATAGTATTGAATACGTTTTTTCCCATTCTTGACATACTTTACTAAAAAGAATATGTTCCAGCTCCATCAAGGTAAACAGAAAAGATGTAAAGCCTCCATCTTCTTATGGCTGCATAGTATTCCATAGCATACATATACCATAATTTGTTACTCCATTCGTGGGTTGGTGGGCATTTGGGCTGCTTCCACAACTTGGCAATTATGAATTGGGCTGCAATAATAATTCTGGTGCAAATGTCGTTTTTGTAAAATGATTTTTGTTTTTCTAGGTAGATACCTAGTAATGGAATTGCAGGATAAAATGATAGGTCAACTTTTAGTTCCTTGAGAATTTTCCAAACTTCTTTCCAAAAAAGCTGTATTAGTTTTCAATACCACCAGCACTAAAGAAGTGTTCCCTTCTCTCCACATCTGCAGTTTTGGGATTTTGTGATGTGGACTAACTTTACTGGAGTTAGGTGATATCTCAAAATGATTTTGATTTGCATTTCTCTGATGATTAAAGATGATGAGCATTTTTTTATGTGATTGTTGGCCATTTGCCTGTCATCTTCAGAGAAGTTTCTGTTCAAGGCTCTTGACCACAAAGAAATGAGGTTGTTTGTTCTTTTCTTATTGATTAATTTGAGTTCTCTGTAGACTCTAGTTATCAGACCTTTGTTGGAATCATAATCTACAAAACTCTTCTCCTATTTTGAAGGCTGTCTGTTTGCTTTATTTGTAGTGCCCTCAGCTGTGCAGAAGCTTTTTAGCTTGATCAGATCCCAGTAATATATTTTTGGTGTTGCTTCAATTGCAAGGGGTGTCCTCCTCATAAAATATTTTCCCAGGCCAACACCTTCGAGTCTTTTCTTTGCACTCTCTTATAGTATTTTTTTCTTGAGATTTTCAGTATGTCACCCTCAGTAGAGTGCTGTGGCATCACAGCTCACAGCAACCTCAAACTCTTGAGATTAAGTGATTCTCTTGCCTCAGCCTCCTGAGTAGCTGGTACTATAAGTGCCTGCCACAACATCCAGTTATTTTTTTGGTTGCATTGGTCATTGTTGTTTAGCAGGCCAGGGCCAGGCTCGAACCCACCAGTTTCAGTGTATGTGTCTGGTGCCCTACTCACTGAGCCACAGGCGCTTCCCTGAAAAGATGCCATATTTAATAAATGGTGGGGGAGAACTGGCTAGGGACCTACAGAAGACTGAAACTGGATTCTCACCTTTAACTACTACATTGATTCTCACTGGATAAAAGATTTAAAGTTAAGACACAAAACTATAAAAATACTAGAAAAGAGTGCAGAGAAAACACAAAACCTTTAAAATGGATAACACCATTCAAGTCGTCATCAAGACTGAATTTCTTAAGTGCCAAGGAATTGAATTATCACCAATTATAAGAATTCCTTAAAAGTATGAATGCTGACTATGGTGACATCGTTTACTTTTTGGAAGTAAGATGGCTAAGTCAAAGCCAAATGTTGAAAAGATTTTATGATTTATGACATGTTATCAAGTTGTTTATTGTATCAAAAACCAAATTTGTACCAGAACTTGATGAAAATTGAGTTTAAAGATTTAACATTTTTAGTGCATTTAACGGCTCATTTCAATGACTTAAACATGTGTTTTCAAGGTTAAAACTAATTTGTCAGTATAATGTTTTAAACTATAACAGCATTCTAAATGAAACTAAAATTATGGCAAGATCAAATTAAGGGAAACAATTTTGTGCATTTCAACACATTGGCTAAACACAGTCCTGTGAACAGCAAAAAATATGCAGCCTTGCTTTTTAATTTGATACAAAAATTTCAAAAGAGGTTTCAAGATTTCTAGGAAAATAATAAATATTTTGGTGCATTTGCAACTTGATTTTCACTCGACATAAATATGATGTTAACAGAAATAATGTCTCAGTTTTTAAATGAAATGCATAAAGCTTCCATTTGATATTCAACTTAAAGAAAAGATTGATAATCTCTCTTTATTGGACTTTTATATGTCCCACTTTTTTTCCCAGAAACAAATATTCCTCCCTTCACAATTACTTCTTACTCATGTCATCACTTTTGGGTTGAACCTACGTTTAAGAGCACTTATTTTCCAGAATGAAACGCATTAAGAATAAAATTATAACCAAAATATCTGGTGAGCACCTTGAGAACTGCAACAACTTCCATTGAACAAGATATTCAGGCATTAGTTTCTCAAATATAATGTCATATATCCCACTAGTTTTAGGCTGTCCAGTTTTCTTTGACTTTTCTAATCCAAACATTTTTAAAAAGACATTTTATTATTTATATATGTACATTTTCTATATTAGTGATAGCAATTTGGGACTTGCTCAATGATTTTAAAAGATTCTCTGATTGAGCTGCTATATAATTAAGATTATTATGTGAGGAGTGTTCTGCTTATCTGTGGTGTCAGATATCACCCAAATAATGGACCATAACACAAAATTTTTGTAGTGACCCATGTATTACTAAAAAAGCTGCTATAACATTCATGTACAGGTTTTGTGTGTAAATGTAAATTGTATGGTAGTTGCATATTTATTTTCTAAGAAACTACCAAACTGTTTCCCCAGGATGATTGTACCATTTTATGTTCCCACCCACAATGTATGAGTGATTCAGTTTCTCTGCATCCTCCCCAGCCTTGGTATTGTCACTGTTTTATTTTAGCAAGGTTTGTAGCAATAGCTCATTGTGCTTTTAATTTGCTTTTCTTTGGTGACTAATGATGTTACATATTCCTTTCGATTTGTGAACAGTATCTTTGAGTGTACCTTCTTCCATAACATTTTTAGTAGTTGTCCTAGGTATTATATCATATATACCTAACTATCACAATTTACTGGGGCAAACATTTACCAGTGTAAGTGAAGTATAGAAAGCTATTCTCCTTTTATATCCCTTAGCCACCTCCATTTATAATCCAATTGCTTAAAATATTTCTTACTTGGACATTTTGAATTATATCAGTGTTATAATTGTTTTAATGATCAAACATAATTTAGAAAACCCAAGAGAAAGAAATCTATTATATTTAGCTATATTTTTGCTCATTCCATTGTTCTTTCTTCCTCTGTGATATCTGAGATTCATTCTTTTATCATTTCTCTTTTCTTTTTCTTTAGTCACTCTTAAGGTAAATATGCTTGTGATAAAAAATCTTAGATTTCTTTTTCTTTTGTGAATATCTTGATTTCTACTTAATTCTGAAGAAGAATTTTGTTGGGTATAGTATTCTGGGATTGGCAGTTCTTTTCTTTCAGCACTCAAAAAATGTACAACTTTGCTAGAATGGAAGAAAAAGTATCCAATGTACTCAGCCCTAATATGAAGCTAATTTATAGCTTTCATATGAAGGCTAAAACCCAATTATAGCACAGGAATACAGGGATAGGGGAAAGGGAGGGGAGGGGT
>CAUYON010076149.1:0-34433 GCA_963573935.1 Arctocebus calabarensis
GGCACCTGTAGTCCCAGCTACATGGGAGGCGGAGGCAGGAGACTCGCTTGAGCCCAGGAATTGGAGGTTGCTGTGAGCTGTGATGCCACGGCACTCTATCCAGGGTGACAGCTTGAGGCTCTGTCTCAAAAAAAAAAAAAACCTAGGAAAGACTGAACACACACATGGTGATAGAAGAGAGTGGAGAGTTAGGAGCTTTGTGTTCAAAGAAGATGCATGTGATTGGCTTCTCAGACTCCTCTTCTGTAAAATAGAGACATGATAATATGATTGGGATTTTGCATACTGAATAAGATAAATTGTGTGAAATTGTTTTAGTGATATATACCTATTGTAGAGCAATCCAGACATAATTTTCAACAACATTTTTATATGTGCATTGAATGGATGGATGACTAGACATCTTAGAGCAAGCATGCCCAGAAGTGGGATACTGTTTTTATATAGTCACAAATATTGGGAAGTATACTTTTCATCTACAAAATTTGAATTAGTGGCGTTTCTGAGTGTTTCTACCACTCTCTTACTCCATTACAGTTCAGGTCATTGACCAGGGATAACATTCATGAATATGGCATTTTTAGTTTGTTATCTCACCTCATAGAAAGTTAACTGTGCAGTTTTTGTACCTACCAGACTAGAGATAAATAATCCAGTCTTTACATGGTTTTTTTCTCCATCTGTCTGTCTCTTTCCTGTCTCTAATTTTGTTGATGCATCAGGACTACTGAGCAAGTGAAATTTCTCTGTTTTCTGTTGTAAGTACTCCTGCTGCTGCTGTTTGTTCCTGGGACTGTTGGCAGTTTCCCTCGCATCCTTCCCCAGCCATCTCTCCATAGCATGTCAGCTTCTGTTTCTGAGTTTGATCTCCTGATGGTTTTTGCATTTCACATGCCACTTCATGAGTCAGCTTAGGCTTGCAATTGTCTGCACCTGAAGAGTGGGGTTTGGCCTTCCCCCCTTAGGTGTGAGAGCTTGTGCTCCCTGGCTTGGCAGGTGTGATGTTGTGCTTTGACAATACCAAGAGCTGGCTTGGCCCCAACATCATCACACAGCATCGGTTTGAGGGACTGTTCTGCTATTTAATATTAAAAACCCACTGACTTTTTTCACTGGATAAGGCTAGTGACTTGGAGCAGGCAGTAAGTGGTACTGAGTCCGTTCGAGCGTGGTGTGGAGGGTGGCATTCTGGAAGAGCACTAGGCAAGGACTGGGAACTAGTGATCGTATGCACATTCTGGTGACTTGTGTGTTTGCCTTTTTTTTTTTTACAAAGGAAAAAAGTTGCAAATAATTTTTTCCCCTTTTTTTGTTCAGTGGCATTTTTGCTGAAAATTTCAGGTTTATTTAGACAGAACAGAATCTGAATCAGTCGTGTGATCACAAATTCTGTGCTAGTCTAAAAATAGCAGGTGGTCCGAGCTTTCCCCAGTTTTAGGCTTTCCCACAGTACCAGTGGTTCACCTCCCGTCTAACAGGAATGGTAACAATTCACTCAGATATTTGTATTTTTACACTCTCTGTTGACCACAGTTCTTTTCTGTTAGCACACAGGTCCAGACTTAAAGCTGTCTTACGAGACTTGTGTGACTTTTAGTGCAATAAAGAATTTTTAAAGAATCTGGTCCAGTGTGATGATTTTTCTGATGAACGTCAATACCTCTTGAGTGAGGATCAGAAGAACCAAATGTCTCTAGCTGCTAAGGCTGTGCTGTTTGTGAAAGGCCTTTGAAAGTGTGTAAGTAAAAACTTTGGATGTCAGCGTACTGGTGTTTGAAAGCCCACAGAAGCAAGCCGGGTGGTCTTTTCAGAGAATGAGCCCAGCTTTAGTTCTTTGCTTACCCCATCTCTTGAGAGACAATTCAGAGGCATAAAAGGTGTCTCTACCTCCCTGATATGTAGATGTATGATTGCTGTGGTGCTGAATGCTTTGGCTTCTGTCTGCACACACTGCTCTCTGCTCCATCTCAGACCTTGGAAGTTGTCAGTATGATTCCAAATTAGTTAGTTTGTGTTCTTTCTCTTTCCAGGAGTGGCTGTAAGGTGAAGAAATATGAAACTCAGTCCCTTGCTTTGGATACATGTTCTCAGGTAAGACTGTGCCAATCACTAGAATGTCTTAGACCAGTGGTCCCCCAACTAGAGTGCTGGTCCCTCTGCGGGTAGTTCACAAAGACTTCGTAGTGGATGTTTGTTTCTTAATGTCCTAAAACCATCCAAGAAGGCCCTTGAAGACAAGATAGCCCTTTCACAATGCTCCTTGATTTTTATTATTATTACTATTATTAATCATAGCTGTGTACATTAATGTAATCATGGGGTATAATGTGCTGGTTTTATGTACCATTTGAAATTTTTTGTTTTTGTTTTTTTTTGAGACAGAGCCTCAAGCTGTCACCCTGGATAGAGTGCTGTGGCATCACAACCTCCAATTCCTGGGCTCAAGCGAGTCTCTTGCCTCTGCCTCCCAAGCCACAACGCCTGGCCATTTTTTGGTTGTAGCTGTCGTTGTTGTTTGGCGGGCCCGGGCTGGATTCGAACCCGACAGCTCAGGTGTACAAGGCTGGTGCCTTACCCTGTTGAGCCACAGGCGCCAAGCCCCATTTGAAATATTTTAATCAAACTGGTTAACATAGCCTTTACCCCATTTTCTTAGTTACTGTGTTCAGATATTTATACTCTATACTTAGTAAATTTAGCATGTACCCCACAATGCTCCTTTTTTCACTTTTCTTTTTCTAAAATTTCTACTTCAAATCTTACAAAGATGCAACATGACGAGGTATGAAATCTCCTGAGGCACCAAACAAAGGGAAGATTTGAAATACCAGTGTAGGGCTAAAAAGGCAGTTGACTCTAATAACTAAAGAATGCATGTTGTAAAGTCAGATGATTTTTTTTCAATTGTTTGGGATTCATTGAGGGTACAAAGAATTAGGTTACACTGACTGCATTTGTTAGGTAAGATCCCTCTTATAACTGTGTCCCACCCCCAAGAGGTGGCCATACACCATGATCCTCCAACCCCCAACCCCCTCCCCTCCCTCATTTCCCTACACCTCACCAAGTATTAAGTCATCTGTTGCCTTCATATTAGTATTGAGTACATTGGAATCTTGTTTCTCCATTCTTGTGATGCTTTACTAAGAAGAATGCCTTCCGCCTCAATCCAGGTTAATATAAAAGACATCAAGTCTTAGACCTCCCATTTGATAACTGCAGTACCATTATTGGGCATCTACCCAGAAGAAAAAAAGTTATTTTGGGGTGGCACCTGTGACTCAAAGGAGTAGGGCGCCAACTCCATCTACTAGAGGTGGCGGGTTCAAACCTGGCCCCGGCCAAAAACTGCAAAAAAAAAAAGTTAATCATTAAAAAAAAAAATTATTTTTATTATAGGGACATTTGCACTAGACTGTTTATCACAGCTGAATTTACAATCACCAAAATGTAGAGTCAGATGATTTTTTTATTGCTTTCAACAAAACTAGGACCTGAGGTATCAGATGATAGTTCATTAAAAGTAATTTTTGGCTTGGCACTTGTAGCTCAGTGGTTAGGGCACTGGCCACATACACAGGGGGTTCGAACCCGGCCCGGGCCAGCTAAACAACAATGATAACTGCAACATCAAAATAGCTGGGTATTGTGGCAGGCACCTGTAGTCCCAGTTGCTTGGGAGGCTGAGGCAAGAGAATTGCTTAAGCCCAAGAATTTGAGGTTACTGTGAGCTGTGATGCCACAGCACTCTATGAAGGGCAACATAGTGAGACTCTGTCTCAGAAAAAAATAAATAAATAAGAAATAAAAGTAACTGTCGATAGTATCAACTTTTTGGCACGTTACTTGGAAAAGGGTTCAAAAAATTGAGAGACATTTATTGTAAGACTTTATTTCATCTATACAGTAGGGATGAACAGATGAATAAGGTTTCTTAATGATTATAATTATAAAAATGGAAATCAGGAATAAAATTGATGCTGACTATAGTTATATTGTAGCACTAAATATTCATTCATGAACATATGAACTAATTGGGAAACATGAATAAAAAGGCAAAATCCAGGCACATCTGATTACAATGAGATACTTTTATTTGTCTTTTTCGAGTTTATTTTCAGTGTTACTATGATTACAGAAATACACTCTCATTTTGGTTAGTAGAATGCAATTTAAGGTTATCTTATCCTCTATAAATTGGACCAGCAACTTGGTACTGGGTTAAGATGTAAAAAGACAGGAAGAATCTGAATTATTCATCTATTACAAATGTAGAAAAGACCTACCTCCAATTATGCAAAAACAGACATTAAGAACTACAGAAAATTTTTCTTTTAAAATTCTTACTTTGTTGCCCTTGGTAAAGTGCTATGGTGTCACAGCTCACAGCAACTTTCAACTCTTGGGCTCAAGTGATTCTGTTGCCTCAGGCTCCCCAGTAACTTGGACTACAGGCACCTGCCGAACGTCTGGCTATTTTTTTGTTTGTTTTTTTAGCAGGCCTGGCCTGGTTGGAACCCACCAGCCCCGGTGCCTGTAGCCGGCCCCCTACCCCTGTGCTATAGGCGCCACCTTAAAATTTTTCTTTAAAAAAACCCCATGTATGTTCGATGAAAATATTTCAAATTGTACATAAAACCAACACATTGTACCCCATGATTGCATTAATGTACACAGCTATGATTTAATAATAAAAAAAACCATGTATTGCACTGTAAAAATTTTAAAAATTAGTACAATAAAACCTTGTTAAAATTCATATAAAAATTTACTTTTGTTTGATAATACTTATCAAACGTGCAATTTTTTTCTTTTTTTCTTTTTTTAATTGTTGGGGATTCATTGAGGGTACAAGAAAACAGCTTACACTGATTACATGTGTTAGGTAAAGGCCCTCTTACAATTGTGTCTTGCCCCCAAAAGGTGTGGCACACACCAAGGTCCCACCCTACTTCCTCCTTCCCTCTCTCTGCTCTTCTTTTCTCCACCCCTCCCTCCTTTCTTTCTCTCTCTGCTCTCCCTTTCCCCTACCTCCACGGTGACATTGTCATTAATTGTCCTCATATCAAAATTGAGTACATAGGATTCCATTTCCAGGAACACATTCTTTTTTTTCTTTTTGTGATAAAGCCTCAAGCTGTCACCCTGGGTAGAGTGCTGTGTCATCACAGCTCACAGTAACCCCAACTGCTGGGCTCAAGCAATTCTCCTGCCTCTGCCTCCTAAGTAGCTGGGATTACAGGCGCCTGCCACAATGCCCAGCAATTTTTTGGTTGCAGCCATCATTGTTCTTTGGTGGGCCCGGGCTGGATTCAAACCTGCCAACTCAGTTGTATGTGGCTGGCGCCTTAGCCATTTGAGCCATAGGCGCTGAGCCAGGAACACATTATTCTTAGTAAAGCATCATAAGAAAGGAGAAGCATGAATCCTTTGTATTATCCAGGTTAATACAAAGGCTGTAAAGTTTCCATTTTTTTTTTTTTAGACAGAGCCTCAAACTATCACCCTGGATAGAGTGCTGTGGCATCACAGCTCACAGCAACCTCCAATTCCTGGGCTCAAGTGAGTCTCTTGCCTCTGCCTCACAAGTAGCTGGGACTACAGGCGCCCGCCACAACGCCTAGCCATTTTTTGGTTGCAGCCGTCATTGTTGTTTGGCGGGCCCAGGGGCTGGATTTGAACCTGCCAGCTCAGGTGTACGTGGCTGGCACCTTAGCTTGTTGAGCCACAGGTGCCGAGCTAAAGTTGCCATTTTTTTAGGAATGGAGATACCATCTAACCTCAGCAAGAATGGCCCACATCACAAAATCTCAAAACTGCAGATGCTGGTGTGGATGTGGAGAGAAGGGAACACCCTGAGATACCCTGAGATATGGCTGAATAGTATTCCATGGTGTACATATACCACAGCTTGTTACTCCATTCCTGGGTTGGTGGGCATTTAGGCTGTTTCCACATTTTGGTGATTATAAATTGAGCTGAAATAAACAGTCTAGTGCAAGTGTCCTTATGATAAAAGGATTTTTTTCCTTCTGGATAGATGCTCAGTAATGGGATTGCATGATCAAATGGGGAGATCTAGCTTGAGTTCTTTGAGGGTTCTGCATATTTCCTTCCAAAAAGGTTGTATCAGTTTGCAGTCCCACCAGCAGTGTAAAAGTGTTCCCTTCTCTCCACAACCACGCCAGCATCTGCAGTTTTGAGATTTTGTGATGTGGGCCATTCTTGCTAGGGTTAGATGGTATCTCAGGGTGGTTTTGATTTGCATTTCTTTCATAATTAGGGACAATGAGCACTTTTTCATGTTTGTTAGCCATTCGTCTGTCTTCTTTAGAGAAGGTTCTATTTATGTCTCTTGCCCATTGATATATGGGATTCTTGGCTTTTTTTCGTGTGGATTAATTTGAGTTCTCTATAAATCAGACAAGTTTTTGTCTGATTCAAAATATGCAAATATCCTTTCCTATTGTTACCGGTTTGCTTTGGTTGTCTCCTTAGCTGTACAGAAGCTTTTCCGTTTCATTATGTCCCATTTGTTTATTTTTTGTTGTTCTTGCAGTTGCCACAGCAGTCTTCTTCATGAAGTCTTTCCCCAGACCGATTCCTTCCAGTGTTTTTCCTATGCTTTCTTTGAGGATTTTTATTGTTCTATGCTTTAAATTTAAGTCCTTTATCCATCCTGAATTAATTTTTTTGAGTGGATAAAGGTGTGGGTCCAGTTTCAGTCTTTTACATGTGGATATCCAGTTCTCCCAGCCCCATTTTTTTAATAGGGAGTCTTTCCCCCAAGGTATGTTGTTTGGTTTATCAAAGATTAGGTGGTTGTAAGATGTTAGTTTCATTTCCTGATTTTCGATTCAATTCCAAATGTCTAGGTCTCTATTTTTGTGCCAGTACCATGCTGTCTTGACCACTATGGCTTTGTAGTACAGTCTAAAATCTGGTACGGTGATGCCCCCCCGCTTTGTCGAACTGCCTTGGCTATACGGGGATTTTCCTGGTCCATACAAAATGCTGAGTCATTTTTTCAAAATCTTGAAAGTACAATGTTGGTATCTTAATAAGGATGGCATTGAAAAGGTCAATTGCTTTGGGAAGTATAGACATTTTAACAATGTTGATTCTGGCTCGGCGCCTGTGGCTCAACGGGCTAAGGCGCCAGCCACGTACACCTGAGCTGGCGGGTTCGAATCCAGCCTGGCCCGCCAAACAACAATGATGGCTGCTGCCAAAAAATGGCCAGGCGTTGTGACAGGCGCCTGTAGTCCCAGCTACTTGGGAGGCGGAGGCAAGAGACTCGCTTGAGCCCAGGAATTTGGAGGTTGCTGTGAGCTGTGATGCCACAGCACTCTATCCAGGGTGACCGCTTGAGGCTCTGTCTCAAAAAAAAAAAAAAATAATAATGTTGATTCTTCCCAGCCATGAGCATGGTATCTTCTTCCATTTGTTAATAACCTCTACTGTTTCCTTTCTTAGGATTTCATAATTTTATTTATAGAGCTCCTTCACCTCCTTTGTTAGGTATATTCCTAGGTATTGCATTTTCTTTGAAGCTGTGGTGAAGGGAGTTGTGTCCTTAATTAGCCTTTCATCTTGACTATTATTGGTGTATACAAAGGCTGCTGACTTATGGACATTGATTTTAAAACCTGAGACATTACTGTATTTTTTGATGACTTCCAGGAGTCTTGTGGTTGAGTCTTTCAGGTTCTCTAAGTATAAGATCATACCATCAGCAAAGAGGGAGAGTTTGACCTCGTCTGCTCCCATTTGGATGCCCTCCCTTCCTTCTCTTGCCTAAGTGTATTGGCTAGAACTTCCAGCACTATTTTGAGTAGTAATGGTGACAGAGGACAACCTTGTCTGGTTCCAGTTCTAAGAGGAAAAACTTTCAGTTTTACTCCATTCAGCAAAATATTAGCTGTGGGTTTGTCATAGATAGCTTCGATCAGTTTCAGAAATGTGCCACGTATGCCTATACTCTTCAGTGTTCTAATCAGAAACGGCGCCTATGGCTCATCGAGTAGGGCACTGGCTCCATTACCAAAGGTAGCGGGTTCAAACCTGCCCTCGGCTGAACTGCAAAAACAGAAAAATAGCCGGGCGTTGTGGTGGCGCCTGTAGTCCCAGCTATTTGGGAGGCTGAGGCAAGAGAATTGCCTAAGCCCAGGAGTTGGTGGTTGCTGTAAGCTGTGTGATGCCACTGCACTCCACCAAGGGCAATAAAGTGAGACTCTGTCTCTACAAAAAAAAGAAAAGAAAAGAAAAAGATCCTGGATTTTATCAAATGCTTTTCCTGCATCTATTGAGAGGATCAGATGGTCTTTGTTTTTGCTTCTGTTAATATGGTGGATAACGTTTATGGACTTGCATATATTAAACCAACCTTGCATCCCTGGGATGACACCTACTTGATCATGATGTATGATCAAGCTGTAATCTGTTAGCTAGAATTTTGTTGAGAATTTTTGCATCTGTATTCATTAGTGAAATTGGTCTGAAATTCTCCATTTTAGTTGCGTCTTTTCCTGGTTTTGGTATCAAGATGATGTTTACTTCATAGAAGGTGTTGGGGAAGACTCCTTCCTTTTCAATTTTCTGGGATAATTTTTGCAGTACCAGAATAAGCTCTTCCTTGAAGGTTTGATAGAATTCTGGTGGGAAGCCATCCGGACCAGGGCATTATTTTGTTGGAAGATTTTTTTATTGTTTCTTTAATCTCAGTGCCTGAAAATGGTCTGTTCAGGAGCTCTATTTCTTCCTGGCTAAGTCTAGGGAAAGGGTGTGACTCCAAATATTGATCCATTTCCTTCACATTGTCAAATTTCTGGGCATTCAGAGAGGTAATTAGTAATATCAAATTTCTACTAGTATTCGGAGATGTTCTTTTGTATCTCTGCGGCATCAGTTATTGTTTGCCCTTTATCATTTCTGATTGAGGTTACTAGAGATTTTACTTCTCTATTTCTAGTTAGTCTGGCCAAAGGTTTATCTATTTTATTTATTTTTTTAAAAAACCACCTCCTTGTTTCATTAATTTTCTGAATGATTCTTTTGTTTTCAGTTTCATTGATCTCTGATTTAATTTTGGATATTTCTTTTCTTCTGCTGGGTTTGGGCTTAGATTTTTCTTCTTTTTCCAATTCCGTAAGATGGCTTGTGAGTTTGTTGATATGCTCTCTGTCTGTTTTTCAAATGTAGGCATCTAAAGCAATAAATTTTCCTCTCAAAACTGCTTTTACAGTATCCCACAGGTTTTGGTAGCTTGTGTCTTCATTGTTGTTATGCTCAAGGAAGTTAATGATTTCCTCTTTTATTTCTTTCTACACCCAACTGTCATTCAACAGAAGGTTGTTTTTCCATGCCTTTGTGTGGGGTTGAGTGTTTTTGTTGGAGTTGAGTTCCACCTTTAGTGCCTTGTGGTCTGAGAAGATACAAGGTAAATTTCAATTCTTTTGATTCTGTTAAGGTTTGTTTTGTGTCCTAGGAGATGATCAATTTTGGAGAATGTTCCATGGGGTGATGAGAAGAATGTATATTCTTTATCTTTGGGATGGAGTGTTCTCTATGTGTCTATCAAGCACAGTTGTTCTAGGGTCTCATTAGAGTGCCGTGGTGTCATGCCTCACAACAACCTCAAACTCTTGGGCTTAAACTGTCCTCTTGCCTCAGCCTCCCAAGTAGCTGGGACTATAGGTGCCCACTGCAACACTCAGCTAGGTTTATTTTGTTTTGTTTTGTTTAAGAGACAGGGTCTCACTCTTGCTTAGGCTGATCTGAAACTACTGACCTAGGGCAACTCACCCACCTCAGCTTTCCAGAGTGCCAAGAATGCAGGCATGAGCCATGAGCCCAGCTCAGAAGAAAAAATTTTAATACTTTGAAACTTAAACTCTAAGAAAAAAAAAATTTTTTTATTTTTTAACAGAGAAACCTTCAAAAGACTTTTCAAGCCAAGCACAGTGTGACTCACGATTATAATCCCAGCACTTTGGAAGGGTGAGGCAGGAGAATTGCTTGAGGCCAGGCATTCCAGGCCAGCCTGGGCAGCATAGTGAGACCCCGTTTCTACAAAAAATAGAAAAAATAGCGACGTGGTGACATGTGCCTGTCGTCACAGCTACTCAGGAAGCTGAGGCAGGAAGATGGCTTAAGCCCAGGAGTTGAGGTTGCTTGTAAGCTATGATGCCACTGCACTCTAGGCCAGGTGAGACCCTGTCTCAAAAAAAACAACTGAGTTTCATTTGGATAATTTCTGGATAAAAGTAGAATAGAAGTGAAAATTCAGAGAGAAAAAGGAATAATGGGCTCGGGCGCCTGTGGCTCAACAGGCTAAAGCATCAGCCACGTACACCTGAGCTGGTGGGTTCGAATCCAGCCCAGGCCCGCCAAACAACAATGACGGCTGCAACCAAAAAATGGCCGGGCGTTGTGGCTGGCGTCTGTAGTCCCAGCTACTTGGGAGGCTGAAGCAAGAGACTCGCTTGAGCCCAGGAATTGGAGGTTGCTGTGAGCTGTGATGCCATGGCACTCTATCCAGGGTGATAGCTTGAGGCTCTGTCTCAAAAAAAAAAAAAAGGAAAAGGAATAATGTAAATTTCTCACTATTAAAGAAATTGTTGGTATAGTTTTTATTTTTTGAGACAGAATCTCATTCTGTCACCAGCCTGAAGTACAATAGCATGATCACAGGCCATTGCAACCTTCAACTCCTGGGTTCAAGTCTCCTTCCTGCTCAGCCTGAGTAGCTGGGACTAGAGGCCTGCACCACCACTCCTGGATAATTTTTTGTTTTTGTGGAGACAGGATCTCTCTTTGTGCTTCAGTCTAGTCACTCCTGGCCTCAAATGATTCTCCAACCTTGGCCTCCCCAAGTGCTGGAATTATAGGCATGAGCCACTGTGCCTAGCCTATGTAGTTTTAAAATGGATCATAGGATATAAAATCACTAGAGTAGAGTGCACTAAACAAATTCAATATTTAATATCCCAGATATGCCAGATTCATATTAATCCTTTTAAGTTAATATTAATCCTTTGTGATTATTTAAACTTATACTGAAAAGTTTTCTTTTCTTTTGAGATAGAGTCTCATTTGTCACCCTCTGTAGAGTGGTATGGTGTCAAAGCTCACGGCAACCTCAAATTCATGGGCTCAAGTGATTCTCTTTTCTCAGCCTCCCAAGTACCTGAGACTACAGGTGCCCACCACAATCCCTGGCTATTTTTAGAGATGGGCTCTTGCTCTGTCTCAAGCTGATCTCGAACCTGTGAGCTCAGGCAATCCACCCACCTTGCCCTCCCATAGTTCTAGGATTACAGGCATGAGCCACCTCACCCGGCCCTGAAGCAGGAGGTTGACTGAGCTATGATGATGCCAGTGTACTCTAGTTCTCCTTAAAGGGAGACTCTGTCTCAAAAAAACTCACCAACTTGTGTCAAGTCCACTGTTACCAGCACTTCTCAAGCAGGTTTTTGTTGCCCTCAGTAGAGTGCCTAGGTGTCATAGCTCATAGCAATGCTAACTCCTGGGCTCAAGCGATTCTCTTGCCTCAGCCTCCCAAGTAGCTGGGACTACAGGCACCTGCCACAATGGCCAGCTATTTTTAGAGATGGGGTCTTGCTGTGGTTCAGGCTGGTCTCAAACCTGTGAGCTCAGGTAATCCACCTGCCTCAGCCTCCCAGAGTGCTAGAATTATAAGCATGAGCCACCTTGTCTGGTCCCTGAAAAGTTTTTAGATGTCATCTGAAAATACAGTGGGGTACCTAGATTTCCCCCCCAAAAAATGAGGAGGTGTATGAGCAAAAAAACTTGAAAACCATGGTCTTGGAACTCTTAACCTGCTTGCTTATAAATTTAGTCTAGAAAAATACATTTCTTATAACCTCAGACTAAAATTACAGAAATTAGGTTCTAGAAAACACAGCATCTCATCGTTAAAAGACTCCAGTTTCCTCCTTGCTTTGTAACCAGATCTGTGGTTAGCACTGTCGAGCATCTGTGTGGAGTTGTGGGCGCTCTTGAGATGTCACTTTTCCCATGATTTGCTTTTCTGAAGGGTAGCCTCTTTGTTGCGTTTCCCAGGATGAAGAAGCAGTGATCTCCCAGATTTCAGACATTTCTAATAGGGATGGCCACGCTACTGATGAAGAGAAACTGGCATCCACATCGTGTGGTCAGAAACCAGCTGGGGCCGAGGTGAAAGGTGAGCCAGAGGAAGACCTGGAGTACTTTGAGTGTTCCAATGTTCCTGTGTCTGCCATAAATCATGCGTTTTCATCCTCAGAAGCAGGTATGGAAGCCTATCTTCATCCTTCTAATGCGTATAAACATAGATGCCCGAAAGCCTAATGAAGTAGGAAGCACCTCAGAGAGATTAAAGAATTGGGTCACTCCAAGGACAGATTTAGGGTGCTCATCCATGCTTTGCTTCTTTACCTAGAAAAGAGATGGGAAGAAGGGCCAGGGACGCTGGATAAGTGTGGCAGCCTGTGCAGGAGACCCTGATGTGAAGGAGCGTTTGCGTTTCTGTATAAATTTATATTAATATGGCTGTAACTTATAGTAGGCCTATAAATATGGCACAAATTTGACTTTTTGTGATTATTATACATTTAACTTACAGAAATAATAATAACTAACACATACAGGGCCTTACTGTGTCAGGCCTTTGTTCTGAGTGCTTTAGGTCTATTATTATAACTTAGCATTCCTCACCAGGGGTTCTTTCCTGCATTCTTCAGAGAAACAAAGTGGCACGGAAGTTAAGTAACAAAATCAAGGTCATTTGCCCAGTGTAGGAGAGACACGGGATATCTTTTTCCTCACCCATTGCAAGATCTGTGGCTGAAACATCTGTAACAAAAGACAGATCAAGGAGAGAAAAGCATACTGATACATTTTTATGTGACACAAGAGACTTCAGAAATGAAAACCCAAAGAATCAGAGAAAACTGTTTGTTTTTTTTTGAGACAGAGTCTCACTTTGTCACCCTTGGTAGAGTGCTGTGGCATCATAGCTCACAGCAACCTCCAACCCTTGGGCTCAAGCGATCCCACAGCCTCCCTAGTAGCTGGGATTACAGGCACCCGCCATCACACCTGACTATTTTTTTAGAGACAGGGTCTTGCTTTTGCTCAGGCTGGTCTCGAACCTGTGAGCTCAGGGCAGTCCACCTGCCTTGGCCTCTCATAGTGCTAGGATTACAGGTGTGAGCCACTGTGCCCAGTCTAGAGAAAACTATTTTTGTGGACAGTCGTGTAGAAGTCTGATTGGAGGACAGAAGGGTATGATCTGGTGGTGATAAGCTGGGGGGAACTTAGCAAGGCTTGTTTGTTCAGATTAATCTGGCATCTCTATGTCTTCCAGGATGAGGACATTCTCTTCCTTCAGGTATAGGAAGGAAGGAGCCCTCTGGAATGAAGGTCTTATGACCTATTTTCAGAGGAAGGTCATAAGATCCCTCTTTGATCTGCCATAGTGGGGACATCAGGAGAAGGGCAGAGACCTTCCTGCTTCTGCAGTTTCCTCAAATGACAAGGTGCTATATTTGGGGATAGTATGTTCTGAACCCCATCACTAGTAAATGGTAGAACTAGATTTGCATGTCAGCAGGTCTGGTCCCACAGTGCCGAAGTGAAGAGATCATTTCGATTCCACTAGGCTGCTGCAGGTCTTCCTGTCACAGATGTGAGAGGTTCAAACTGACCAATGCACTTTAAAATCCTTCTTAATGTTCTAATGAAGAACCCAGACTAACCTGGGCTGAAGCCTCTTAATTTTGGACTCATCAAGTAATTCTACACCAATGTGACCATCACTTTCCTGCTCAGAAACTTTCCAAATCTTTCAACCTCTTCTGGGTCCCAAGTTACACCTCTTGCCTTAAACTTATGAATAAATTTAGAACCATGTTCCTGACTACATTAAACATTATTAAAAACTTAGATCTTAAGCCGTGTAATGTATAAAGTTTATGAGATTTTAATGTTTAGAATTAAAACTCACAATCTACCAATATACCAGAGAAGAAAGTAGAAAGACAGGACTTCGAGCAAATTATTTTTCCCCTGGCCTCCTCCTTATCCTCAGGTTTCAGTCTCCCATCTACAAAATAAATGTATTAGGAATAATTCCTGATTTTTTCCAAGGCCACCGTTTTTGCTGACATGTTTCCCAAAGGCCTTTTTCACCATTCCATTCGATGACCCGACTACCACGTTACTTAGGGTTAATCCTGTGTACTTAAACCTACTCATGTCTTCAGTTTGAAATATCTTTCTTTGCCACCTCCTGTGCAAATCCCCCACCTGTCTTAGCCTTCCTGTCCTACAGCATCTAGTGCAAAGTATTACTCATAGAAAAGTAACTAGCACAGGCTTCCGGAGGTTAGGGACTGTGAGGAGGTCATCTTTGAATTCCTCTGATTCGAGTACAGGGTAAATATTTGTTGAATTAATATCTTCCTCCCTGAAGGAAGTCCCCTTGACATAGATACAGTGCTATCCTCAAAGTTAGTAAAGGCGGATGGATTTAAGGAAGCTGTTACACTGTAACGCACTGGCTTTACCACAGGAGCAAACAGAGGCTGTGGCCCTAGGGGTGTGTGGGTAGCTCTTGGCTCTATTCAGTGAATCAGAGACTCCTGGGGAGAGCCAGCCTGGAACTGGGTCTAGATGGATACATACGTAGATGTGCAACAAGAAAGGAGACTCTCACACAGCCGTGGGAAGGAGCCGGCCACGTTGGTAACTGGCCCAGCAGCTTTCTGTGAGTACCGGGCAAGTGGGAGACGAGGTCTTAATGCGGAATTCAGGTTTGATCCTGGTGTGGCAGAGGGAGAATACTTTGAAAGTTTTGAACAGGGGAAGGATGGTCACATTTGTATTTTAAACAATTAGCTATTAATAGCCAGATGTTGTGGTGGGCGCCTGTAGTCCCAGCTACTCAGGAGGCTGAGGCAAGAGAATCGCCTAAGCCCAGGAGGTGGAGGTTGCAGTGAGCTGTGTGATATCACGGCACTCTACCGAGGGCGATAGAGTGAGACTCTGTCTCTACAAAAAATAAAAAAATAAATAAATAAAAATAAACAATTAGTTCTTGACTAAAATGGTAATTAGTTATCACTACATGGAGGATTGTAGCCTTTAAAGTTTTATATGCTTTTCTGTATTTTAAAATTTTCTTTAAGGAGTACGTATTCTGGTTGTCTTAAATGTTGCCTTCCACTACTGTACAATAGAAGATAGACCCGAGGCAAGGAAATCGCTTTGAAGGTGCAGAGAGGTGATGCATTTAGTTTTGCAGGCTTGAAATTTAAAGCTTATTATCCTGTCTTCTTTGGTAATTAGATTGAGGGTACCCTTCAAGGCTGGAATTAATAGTCACTAGACTTGGTAACAAAATAGCATTCGGCATTATGGTTTTCTCTTTCTGATACAGTCCCAGGATGAGGACAACTCACTTGCCTAACTTTTAATGGACAGATGGGGGCAGCCTTGCTGTTCTTTCTGCCTGAAGATGGACGATCCGTTCCTGTCTAACTTGGCTTTACTTTTCCTTCTGGACTTTATAGACTGTTAATGCAGAACTGCACAGCACTCACTGGAATGTCAGTGCTCCTTTTAAAATCTGGAAATGCTGTGTTCAGTCTTTCTGAACCTGCACCTGGGTTTGCAAGAGTCTTTCATTAGGGAGAAAAGGAACCGACATCCTGGGATAATGTAAAAATGACTTTCTGTATTTTAGGCATAGAGAAAGAGATAAGCCAGAAGATGGAGGAGGACGGAGCCGCCGCGCCTGTAAGTGTCTGAGTGTGGAGGGCTGGAGTGGAGCTTGGGATCTCAGTATTTGTTTTGAAGTCCATGTTAATTTGCTAAGTAAATTCTAGTTAGTGTTAGGTAATAGGGGCAAAATACAAATAAAACACTGTTTCTTCCCTTGACTGTTTCTTCACTCAGTCCATGAAGTGTTCTTTGCAGGAGACACTAGTTACTTCAAAACATTTTTTTTTAACTTTTTCTTTTCAACTAGTTTTAGATTTGCAAAAATAGGAAAAAGAATTCCTGTATATCCTTGATCCATATTCCTCAAATATTAGCATTTTACATAATCACAGGGCAATTATGAAAATCACTAATACACTTAATGCTGATATAGTACTAATATCTAATATATCTTACTCAAATTTTGCCAGTTATTCCATTGGTGTCCTTTTCCATACATATTGGTGAAGACACAAAATGTATCTTTACTGTGGACCGATGTAAAGTGTTTCTGTCATCAGAAACATCATCAACTATCATGTGTCCCAAGGGCCCTCAGATCAGTAAAGCCAGCCCAGACTTTTCTTGAGCTTACACTATGACATGTCACAACATACGCACTTACGTTTACAGAACAAGTTGCACAAAACAAGCATCTGCCTTTCTTCGTGATTCACTCTCCTATTTCCTATTCTATTTAAGTTTTATTTTTGAGACAGAGTCTTACTATGTTGCCCTTGGTAGAGTGCTGTGGCGTCACAGCTCACAGCAACCTCAAACTCTTGGACTTAAGCGATTCTCTTGCCTCAGCCTTCCTTAATGAGACTTTTTAATCGTTTCCCCCTATTAGCCTGCAGCATTTTTTACTTTGGAGTGAATTTGTTATTTTTTTAAGACATCTTACACATCTTGAAATTTGAATTCATTTGGCTTTCCGAGTGTTAGAATGGCAGGGGCTGGTGCCGTTCCAGTGGGTTCAGGGACAAATGATAGGATGTGCCCACTTAGCACTGATAGATTAATGACACTGATTCTCCTGCTTCAAGGACACAAAAAAAGACAATTACTTTGGAGTATCTGTGCTCACCGTAAATTTGCAATCAGGAATCCAGTGAGTTCTTTTACCGACAGTCTATTTTGGTCCTCAGTTGTGAATGTTTTGAGGGATTGAGTGAAGGACCAAGGGATGGAAATGGGTCCTTTTGGAGGACATGATTGATTGATTTAGCATCTCTATTAAAGATATTCTAGATTGCCCAGCCCGGAGGGAGATCACCTGGCCAGTTCCTTGTGATGGTCGATTGTGTAGACATTCTGCACTGTTTGATAAGCAATACAGAGGACCAAGGAATATAAAACAGTTAAGTACTAGGAGGTAGGAAAGGGTGGCTAAAATAGGACATGGCACAAACCCCTGGCTTGATGTCTCATGCCCATAAAAGCTGCTGTATTATGAGTCGTGAGGCTTGTGCATGTGGCCAGGCAGAGGGGTGTGGCCAGTGAGCAGTCAGCAGGCCAGAGAGCGCACTAGGTACATCTAATACCATCCAAAGGCGTGTGTCCCACCTTCGGCTGAGACTGTGGCCTCTTCTGGACCACTAATATTTGGTAGTATTAGGCCAGGTGCAGTGGCTCACGCCAGTAGTCCTAACATTGGGAGGCCAAGGCAGGTGGATCGCCTTAGCTTAGGAGTTTGAGACCAGCCTTGCTAAGTGAGACTCCCATCTCTTAAAAAAAAAAAACAAAACATAGCAGTTGTGGCCAGTGCCTATAGTCCCAGCCACTCAGGAAGAGTGGTTCTCAACCTGTGGGTGGCAACCCCTAATGAAAATACATCACAGCATTAGGAAGGCTGAGAACCACTGACTTATGCCCAAGAGTTTAAGGTTGATGAAAGCTATCACACCACGACACTCAACACCAGGGCGACTGAATGAGACAAACAAAGAAAAGCAGAGAGAGGGAAGGGGGCAGGGGATGGGGGGTCATGGTGTCTGACACACCTTTTCGGGGCAGGACACAATAAGAGGGACTTTACCTAACAAATGGAATCATTGTAACCTGGTTCTTTGTACCCTCAATGAATCCCCAACAATTAAAAAAAAAAACAACCACATTTGTTAGTATTGTTTTCTCTTTCTTTTCTTTTTTTTGACATAGAATCTCACACCCTCAGTTGAGTGCAGTAGTGTCATAGCTCACAGCAACCTCAAACTCTTGGGCTCAAGTGATTCTCTTGCCTCAGCCTCCCAAGTAGCTGGTACTAGAGGTGCCCGCCACAACACCCAGCCTTTTTTTAGAGATGAGGTTTTACTCTTGCTCAGGCTGATCTCAACTCCTGACGCCGAGCAACTCACCCACCTCGGCCTCCCAAAGTGCCGAGATTACAGATGTGAGCTACCACACCTGGCCTAGTATTAAGTTTGTAAACAGGTAGGCAAACTGAATTTATTTGTCCCCTTAACAAATGAATGCTAAACTTTATAATGGATGTTGATGATTTTGTTACCAAGATTGGGGGGGGGGCTTATTTCCCAAATTCTAACTCACATGATGGCCATGGTAAGCACTGAGAGGCTGTTTCCTACCGTTGACTCATCTCTGGGACTGTGGCTTAAAATAACTCAACAAAAGACTGTGAAATATATAAATTTAGAATCGGAAGCACAACAGCAAGGTGAATCAAATGTCATCTTGACCTAGTGCATTATTTTCCTTGAGGCACGTTGCAGTTTCTTGATAAGAAACAACATGGGAAGTTAATGAGATTCAGACGTGCAGGAGGTGCTACTATGTAGCAAGTTATTCTGTACCCAAGCACCAAGTGCTTCTCATCTCATTGATTCTGAGGGTCAGAAATGCTGGGCGGCCTTGCTGGCTGTCCCAGCCCAGGGTCTCTCGCAGACCGTGATCAAGTACCAAGCAGGGCTCCCGTCCTCTCAGGGCCGACTTGGGATGGATCTACTCCTGACTCCCGAGGCTGTCGAGGGGCCTTAGGCCCTCACTGGCTGCTGGCAGAGGCATCCTTGCCACGTGGGCCTTTCCATATGCTTCTCACAGAAGCCAGAGTCTTTTCATGCCCTAACCTCAGGAATGATAGCCTGTGACTTGTGCCATCTAGTGAGTCACTGGGTCCACACTCCAAGGGAGGAGATTACAAGAGAGGACCAGCGCTGTGGTGGAGAAGTCACTGGGGGCCATTTTAGAGGCTGCCCAGCCCAAGAGCCATCCTGTTCTAGTGGCCTATCCCAAGACAGGTTCTGAGGGGACCTTGGACTTCTGTCAGCATGGCAGGTGACCCTCCCCTGACATGCTGCTGGAACATGGGCACTGCCAGCTTATGGCTTTTGTGTATCCTTTTTCTGTGACCTAAGATTGGTTTCTGTATTGGGCCCGGGGCTGAGGTCTGTGAAGCCATATTCTAAAATTATATGTTTGTTTCTGAGCATTTTCTAGGGAGAGGGTGAGGATTTAATGAGCCTGAAAAGTTTAAAAGCCATTGTTTTAAGTTGACCTGAGACTCCTAATCAGTCTTGGTTCAAACAAGATGCTAGACAACTGATTATAATCAGTAATTAATTGGTCAGTTATATGCACATTTAAGATTATTAATTTGGCTCAGTGCCTATAGCACAGTGGTTATGGCACCAGCCATATACACTGAGGCTGGGAGGTTTGAACCTGGCCTGGGGCTCAGCGCCTGTGGCTCAAGTGGCTAAGGCGCCAGCCACATACACCTGAGCTGGCAGGTTGGATCCAGCCCGGACCCACCAAACAACAATGATGGCTGCAACCAAAAATAATAGCCAGGCATTGTGGCGGGTGCCTGTAGTCCCAGCCACTTGGGAGGTGGAGGCAGGAGAATCACTTGAGCCCAGGAATTGGAGGTTGCTGTGAGCTGTGATGCCACAGCACTCCACCCAGGGGAGCAGCTTGAGGCTCTGTCTCAAAAAAAAAAAAAAAAAAAAAGAACCTAGCCCAGGCCAGCTGAACAACAATGACAACTGCAACAACAACAACAAAAATAACCAGGCCTTCTGGTGGGCATCTACAGTCCCAGATACTTGGGAGGCTGAGGTAAGAGAGTCGCTTAAGCCCAAGAATTAGAGGTTACTGTGAGCTGTGATACCACAGCACTCTACTGAGGGTGACAATAGTGAGACTCTCTCAAAAAAAAAAAAAAAAAAATTAAATTTATTCCCAGGTCACAAAATTTGCTGGCGTTTTGAATGTTCCCAAACTGCTAGATCACTCATCTATACAAAAAGTTTACTTCTCATTTGTGGCAAGAAATGGCCACAAAAAATGCCTTTTAGAGGCTCGGCGCCTGTGGTTCAACGAGCTAAGGCACCAGCCACATACACCAGAGCTGGCAGGTTCAATCCAGACCGGGCTGTAAAACAACAATGACGGCTGCAACCAAAAAATGGCCGGGCGTTGTGGCGGGTGCCTGTGGTCCCAGCTACTTGGGAGGCGGAGGCAAAAGACTCGCTTAAGTCCAGGAATTGGAGGTTGCTGTGAGCTGTGATGCTACAGCACTCTATCCAGGGTGACAGCTTGAGGCTCTGTCTCAAAAAAAAAAAAAAAAATGCCTTTTAGAAAGCAAAGTAATATGGAAGTCCATGTTTTTATGCAAAACAAAATGCTTGCTACATACAGCCCTCTACAGCCTAAGTTTATGATAGAAGCAAACTAATCAGAAGATGAAGTTCTGCAAGATGGAGCAGAAAACGTCATAACAAGGAACCCCCCCCCTTCCCAAACAGGCTCAGGTCTTATGCCTTATGTAGCTATTTTGTGTATGGGTGAACACGGGTGTCCACCCGGTAACAGCAGAGCTCTGTGCAGAGCAGTTAAGTTAATGATCTGGAATCATCCAGCTGGAAGGCAAGGGGCAAAAGTCAGCTATTTCTACCATTTCTGCCTCCTTAGGCCTGAAAAGTAGTAATATATTTTAGAAACATTTTCATCCAAAGTAGCTAAAGACACAGATGTATATAAAAGGAACAGCTGTCATTTTTTTTTTCTTAAAGTTCCTTTTACATGGACCATATTATCCCCAGAAACTCCCAGAAAAATGAGACATTAATCCTGGTGTTTTTCTATGATTCTTTGGTGACTGACCACGATGGTCAGGGAACTTTCTTCTTTTTGGATAAGAATAAAATTTCTCCAGGTTGTCTGTTCAACAGAAGCTAAGACCACCCTGATGTGCATTATAATAGATTTCTTTAAATAGTACTGTAATTAGATGTTTTTTGGGTTTTTTTTTTTTTTTTTTTATATAAAGCTCACCCCTGCTGGCTTGGAGCCTGTAGCACAGTGGTTACGGCACCAGCCACATACACCGAGGCTGGTGGGTTCAAACCCGGCGTGGGCCAGCTGAACAACAACGACAGCTGCAACAAAATAATAGCCAGGCGCTATGGCCAGCACCGCTAGTCCCAGCCACTTGGGAGGCTGAGGCAGGAGAATCTCTTAAGCCCAAGAGAGTGAGGTCGCTGTGAGCTATAACTCCACGGCACTCTACCAAGGGTGACAAAGTGAGACTCTGTCTCAAAAAAAGGAAGAAAATCACCCCTGCTGTTTTTTTCTTCAAACATATTTTGAATGGGTGTGATCGATTTAATACTGAGGAAGTTATTGAAAGGTATTTGAGGTTAAAAAGCTTAGGACTGACATATCAAATGTAACCTCTTCTCCCCCAGGGACTGTTGGAGTCCTCTGCAGAGAAGGCCCCCGTGTCACTGTCCTGTGGTGGCGAGAGTCCCCTGGATGGGATCTGCCTCAGCGAATCCGATAAAACAGCTGTGCTTGCCTTGATCAGAGAGGAGGTGAGTCTTGTTCAGTCTGCTTGTCAGCTCGTTTCTTTGTAAGGCCCATGTGCCAGCAAGTAGATGACATCTCTTGTCGTGAGTTATCCCAGAATGGAAGTTCTTATCTCCTATAGCTTGTTTAGCTCGGATAAAGGGCTCCCTATAAAGCTCAGCATTGGTTCTAGAGCCCTGACATTCTCATGTTCAGGGGGAAAGAGTTGACAGTCTCAAATATCCTAAAGAATTTTTTACCCTTCTTTATCTTTTAGTATCGACATTGTAAATGTCTAATTTTGCCAACTCTGCTAACAAATGTAACTAAGTCAATGCTTTTATTTTATAGAAGATGTGTGCTTATGCCTAAGCTTTTAAAAAATTCTTTGCAAAAAAAATTCTTTGCAGTAATCTAGTTGTTTTTTCCCTTTATCCATTTTTTAATTCAGCAGTTTAATTCTCAAGTTTCTGTATTATGTTTCTTAAACAGCCTCTACTCAAAATAGATCCCCACTAGGCCTTTCCTGGGTGATCAGAAAACCATGAAAGGCAGTGTCATGTGGTGCTGATGCCACATCCTCTGTTACAGTTCTGTGCTGTATTTTATGTATTTGGTTTGTGAGTTTATTAATGAGTCCACCTTTTTTTTTTTTAGACAGTATGGCAATTTTATTGTCATAATATGAGAGTGGTTAAGCATCCTGGCTCTTTCAAAGCTTTATAAAATAGCATCCGTTGGATGTCAGCTAGTCCTATTGTCAAAACTTGGAGCAGTGGACAGGAGGCCCACCCAAATCTTGTAAATGAGAATAATGTCTTCATCTTCCCCCTGAGCATTAAACTGAGAGGAAATAGGTCAAAGCAAAGATGCTCCTAGTTACCTGAAGCAGACAGAATATGTCTAGGTCTTGAGATCCTAGGCACCAAGTTAAAGAATGTACCGATTCGGAGTGGAGAGGCCCAGCTGATGAAGAGTAGTGAAAAGGAGAGGGGTGCATGCCCATCTGCCCTGTCCAGGGCAGGCAGAGTTTGAGGTAATGAATTTAGAGTATTTCTTTCCAGTTAGCAGGAATGTCCCAAATACAGGGATAGTTCTGGTCTGACTAGCAAGATTCTGCCTGATGGATCCTATAGTTGAGTGCATCCAGCTCAAGGCATTGGACAACGCCCCCCGGTTCTGACTGTGTTCTTATCAAGCAATAAAAAATGTCTAAGGAGGGCGGTGCCTGTGGCTTAAGGAATAGGGCTCCGGCCCCATATACCCGAGGAAGTGGGTTCAAACCCGGTCCCAGCCAAAAAAAAAAAGTCAATGGAAAGGATATGCCACTCACATCAATTTGTAATGCTCTAGTTTTGTGGGAGTTTTATTTCTCTTCCTAAGTAATATTGGTGGTCTGGCCTTGACTGGAATTGTATGACTGTTTAAAGACCCGCCCTGGCAGTCAGGTGGCTGTGCCCTTGGTGTCCTCTCCCAGTCCATAGCCTGCAGAGCTGAGAACCAGACTGTGGACCGAGGTAAAAGCCACAGGGGCTATAGACTCCTCTTGCAACAGGTTCTGCTCACCTTTACCCCGGTGGCTACGTCCCAGCATCCCATGTGGCTCTGAGTGTACTTTTCTAAATATTTTTGAACATTATATGTAGATTTATACGTATTTGTATTCCTAATGTAGGTTGGGTTAGACCTGGTTGTGTGCTATTTCCATCTCCAGTCTTAAGTTCAAACTATAATAGATCAGTTAGGTAAAACCAAGCTGTGTTATACTCCAGATCATCGCTAAAGAGATTGAAGCAAATGAATGGAAGAAAAAATATGAAGAGACGCGACAAGAAGTCTTGGAGATGAGGTTAGACTGAGGTTCAGGGGAGGGCTGAGGTACTTACATGCGTTGTTAGATTTAACACAGACCAAGTGATGAAAGTGGGTGTTCACCATAGAACCATTTGCTGAGAATGTGAGGGATTGCTGTTGGCTCCTTACTTTATGATTGAAAATGTCATTCCTTGAGTTACTATGGACTCATTTGTATAGTAAAATACTATACAGATCTTAAGTTGTTCAGATCATTACATATGAGCAGAACCCTCCTAATTCTGATCTTCTTAAAAGAATTAACAGAAATTTATACAAAAATATCCCTTTGGATTAAAGAGTAATAAGACTTACTGATATATTCAATGATGAAGGCATTGAAATTCATAATACCTTTTAAATATTAATTACATATAGTAGCTTCAAATTACATAATCCTTAAATAGATGATTAAAAAGCTTGTTGGCTCGGCACCTGTACCTCAGTGGTTAGGGTGTTGGTCACATGCACTGGTGGGTTCAAACTTGGCCTGGGCCTGCTAAATAACAATGACAACAATAAAAAAAAATAGCCAGGCCTTGTGGTGGGCACCTGTAGTCCCCAGCTGAGGCAAGACTGAGGCAAGAGAATCTCTTGAGCCCAAGAGTTTGACATTGCTGTGAGCTATGATGCCACGGCACTCTACTGAGGACGACATGGTGAGAGTCTGTCTAAAAAAAAGCCACACAAACAAAAACAGAAAATCTTAAGAAAAACCTTTTTGAACTTCAATAAACCTCATTTGATGTTTAAAAAAAAAATGAGCGTGAGCACCTCCAAAGCCAACAGCTGGATCATATGTTTATCAGCACATGTTAATTAATGTGTTTAATTGTTTGGGGCAGCATTTCTGTAACATCAGTTGTCTAAAAATTCTCTTCTGATAATAAATTCTTTTTCTTATTTAGGAAAATTGTGGCTGAATATGAAAAAACTATTGCTCAAATGATTGGTAAGAAGAAAATATGTTTTCTAGTATATGAACCATAGGATCTTTGTTAGTTTTTTTTTTTATTATTTTCCTTTTAATGTCATTTGGCTTGCACTCTTCTTAGTTTCCTTGTTTTTTTTTTTTTTGTTTTTTACATTGTCCTTGCTTGTAGTGATTCCTCGTGCCAGTTGCCTCCCAAGTAGCTGGGATTACAGGCATCCACCACAACGCCCGGCGGTGTTCTTTCCTGGTGGTAGAGACGGGGTCTTTTACTCTGGCTCACTCATGCTTATGCTGGTCTCGAACTGTGAGCACTGGACATCTGCCCGTCTCGGCTTCCCACAGCGCTGGGACTACAGGTGTGAGCCACCACGCCTGGCCTGTGTTAGTGTTTTTTTACCTGCTATAACAAAATGCTGGGTGGCTTATAAACAATAAACATAATAAAAATTCATTTCTCGAAGTTCTAGAGGGTGGGAAGTTTACGATCAAGGCACCAGCAGATTTGGTGTCTGGTGAGGGCTCGTTCCTCTTAGAAGGGGGTAGCTACCTCTTTGGGGTCCCTTTTATTCAGGCACTGATTCTCACGAAAGACTGCAGACACTTGGCTCCAGCACTCTGGGGGCTAGGTTTCAACGTAGAGATTTGGAGGAGGAACATAAACATTCAGACCTTAGCAAAATTGATGAGTGATTTTCAGATCACAGTACAAAATTCAGTTTTTCACTTAAATACAGTCAAATCTCATTATCGATGGTATGTTTTGTAAAGTTAATACCAACACTGAATTAGGCAAACACTGAGCCATTTCTCCTAGAGGAAATAGAAGGTTAGGTCACAACATTTTTGTTAGTTGATCAGTACATAACCTTGTCTCATGTGTGTTTCTGATTAGAGACACTTTATGTAATATATATTTTTAATTCATTGCCAACATTGTAAATCCAGTCTGAACAAAGCTTTCAGACTCTGTGTCCTGTATTTTAAGGCACAGCATTGCCTTCCTGTGCTTAGGAAAATGAGACAGTACTTTGGCACTACCCATAGGTTCCTACCAAAAGATCAAAAAGTAGACCACAAAAAGAATACTTACTTGTTTATATCACCATTTTTGATCACCTTGTCCCACCTCAACTGAGAATGTGCATATCAGGTCCACATTCAGTCCACAGGTGACTATGTGAGTCGTGTTGACGTGGGGTTACACATTTTAGCCAAGTAGGCGAAGTCACACATACAGACCCCACAAATGGAGGGACCAGCTGCAGTTAGGACAGCAGACGCCCGAATTCTGTGAAGAGGCCTCATGCAATGCTGCCGTTGGTTCAGGGAGTCCTGTGTTGGTGCACAGTCCTCCCTCTTGTGCAGGTGGTGGTCTCTGTGTGGCAGACCCGGGGAGGCCTTTACAGATCAGCAGTGCTGGTCCTCCTGCCTTGGGTTTAGAGCCTCTGCTAGTCCACACTGTAAGGATTGCCTCCCTAAATGAATCCAAGTCTGGTCTTTCTGCACTTAAGTCCTAATGTTTTCTACCCTCCACGTTGCCTGATGCCCCCCTGGCACAGGGTCTTTGCCTCCACTGTTCCCTGTCCGTCTGTTCTCCCCTCAGGCAGCCGCATGGGCCCCACCCTGGTACTGTCAGGTCTCTGCTCTAACTTCTTCCCTGAGAGAGGCCCCTCTGTAAAAAAGCAACCCTCTCTTACTCTGCTTTGTTTTTTTCCTCATCATTTGTCACCATGCATCTCCCCCACTAGAACGTACGTCCACGAGAGTGGGAACTTTGTCACATCCATGCTTGTGTCCACACTTCAACCCTTCCTGCCTTACAGAGAGGGGCTGTTAACTGTTTGTTGAATGAACATGCCATTGTTTTTGACTTGTGATCCCCAGAAGATGAACAAAGGACAAATATGACCTCTCAGAAGAGCTTCCAGCAGCTGACCATGGAGAAGGAACAGGCCCTCGCCGACCTTAACTCCGTGGAAAGGTCCCTTTCCGATCTCTTCAGGAGATATGAGAACCTGAAAGGTGTCCTGGAAGGGTTCAAGAAGGTAGTGTGTTCCTTTCCTTCTGTGTCCTGCTGACAGTGTATTTCTTGGTGATGGATCAGATGCCAGAGGTGTGAGTATTGAGTAGCCGTTCAGATCAGAGCTCAGGGCCTCCTGGATTTCCCCACTTTCAGGTATGTGGCCCATGGGACGGTGTGTCCTGGTCTTTCCTCTAGTGGGTTCAAGCTAGTGAACCCCAGAGGGTGGTGTGGAAGGCAAGACCCTCAGCACCCAGTGGGATTCTAGAAATGTCCTTGTTAATTCACCTTTTTAATATTAGTAGAAGCAGAACTGAAAAATTCAAGCTACATATTCTAGAAAAAATTAAGTGTAATATTTGAAGCTTAGATATAAATAAGCAAAAAGATTTAGTTTCATACTATCAATATGAAATATTTATAGCAGTGAAATTTCTTTATTTTCATATTAAAATTGAGACTGGCCAGTTTATTTAATATGGGAGTGAGAACGTCATTTACTTTTGAATAATTTCTTTCCTAAAGTTAGGTGTATTGGTATGACTGAACCTTACTGTATGATAATTGAAAATTAATATGTGGAGTTGTGTGAAACTTCTATAGTGAGGATCACATGTGCTTATTTCAGATTACCACAAAGTGTAAATCATAGGCATCTAAAGTAATTTGATTTACCTAGTTTTTAAGGAAATTAAAATTTTGATGCATGGTAGATTGCTAGTTGAAGAAATACAGTGACCTGTTTATTTTAAATTTTCATTTTGGAACAGAATGAAGAAGCCTTGAAAAAATGTGCTCAGGATTACTTAGCCAGAGTCAAACAAGAGGAACAGCGATATCAGGCCCTGAAAATCCATGCTGAAGAAAAACTAGACAAGTATGAGCTTGGAAATTAGAATTTTACTTTCCATAACATTGTAGAAAGTTTGACAGAGGAAAAAGAAAAGAAAATTTGTTGTTTTGCAATTCTGGGTTGTATTTTACTATTTTAATCTTTACATGGTTAAAGTGTTAAAAAGTACAAACACATACACCCTGGACCCCTTCTGTTGGGTTCCTGCTTCTTTCCCCATCTCACATAATCACTGTGTTTGTTTCTGTTTTTTTCTTCCAGATATGCTTTTTTCCTTTTCTTTTTTATAAAAACTAATAGCATGCCTCACTTCTTTTGCTTAACAGTGCAATTTCTTCCTTCCTTTTTTTTTTTTTTCCTTGAAACAGAGTCCCAGTCTGTTGTCCTGGATAGAGTGCTCTGGCATCACAGCTCACAGCAACCACAAACTCTAGGGCTCAAGCGATTCTCTTGCCTCAGCCTCCCAAGAAGCTGGGAATACAGGTGCCCGCCACAACACTCAGCTGTTTTTTTTGTTGTTGCAGTTGTCATCATTTAGCTGGACTGGGCCAGGTTTGACCCCACCAACCTGAGTGTATATGGCTGACTCTGTATCCACTGTGCTACTGGCACCAAGCCAGTTTAACAGTGCAATTTCAAAAATCTTTCCGTTACCCCTTTGTTGGAATTTATCATTTATTTAACCATTCCCTTCCTGTTAGACATTACAATTAATTAAAATCTTTTGGTGTTACAAACAATGCTTCAAAAATAACCTGGATCATCATTTTTTATGCATGTAATTTATCTTTTTTTTTTTTTTTTTTTTTTGAGACAGAGCCTCAAGCTGTCACCCTGGGTAGAGTGTCGTGGCATCACAGCTCACAGCAACCTCCAACTCCTGGGCTCAAGCGAGTCTCCTGCCTCCCAAGTAGCTGGGACTACAGGCGCCCGCCACAACGCCCAGCTATTTTTGTTTAGGTTGTAGCCGTCATTGTTGGTTGGCGGGCCCAGGCTGGATTCGAACCCGCCAGCTCAGGTGTACGTGGCTGGCGCCTTAGCCCGCTGAGCCACAGGCGCCGAGCCCATGTAATATATCTTTATGGTCTATCTGATAGAAAAGGAATTGCTTGACCAAAGAACTTATGAATTTATAATCATGATGAATATTGTCAAGTTGGCCTTATTGTGAACGTACCCCCAACATAATGTATGAGAGCCTATCTCCCCTGCCGATCTAATACAAAACAATGGTGTCCAGCATAGGCTTTGGTTTCTTCTTTTGGCAGGCAACACAGCATTTCTTTTTTATATTTGATATAATTTTGTGTTTATCTTAAGAGTGAAATTGAATATATTTCAGCATTCATTTATTCATATGCTTCCTTTGCTGTGAATGACTTGATTCTTTGCCCATTGTTCTATTGTCATTGTATATATTTCATACATTAGGGCCACCAATCCTTTCTGATACGGATTTTGAATAATTTTTCCAGTTTCATCATTTATTATGTTGGCTTTGCCCATGGTGTTTTTTGGTATGCAGAAATGTATTTTTATGCAGTGAGATTTATTAGACTTTTCTTCTACAGCTTCTGGGTTCCCTGTCACAGTAACAAAGATCTTCCCCATGATGGACGGAAAATTCTCTCCTGTCTATTCCTTTATGCTTCATGGCTTAATTTTTTTAATCTTTAATTCTAATACATTTAGAATTTATCCTAGGGAATCACATCCAACTTTATTTTTTAACCAAAAAGTAATACAAAACTTATACATTTTGCTCCCTATATTTTTATTTATTTTAAAAAATCCTTAATTCCCTTTCCCCTCCTAACTCCCATAGTGGTGTGATTAGGTTTATGATATAGCTCTACATAGGTTATAGCATTTAGCCTTCCACAGAGGTGATAATCCCTCTACACACTGTGCACAGGTTATGGTATATCCCTCTAGTCATTTCTTTGTGTCTTTACTAAGACTATCCAAAATGGTTTTGAATCTTTTTGGGTTTTACTTTAAAAACAATATTGTATTTGGGCTCGGTGTCTGTAGCACAGTGGTTACGGTGCTAGCCACATGCACTGAGGTTGGCAGGTTCAAACCCGGCCAGGGCCTGCTAAACAACAATGACAACTGCAGTAAAAAAAATAGCCAGGCATTGTGGCGGGCACCTGTAGTCCCAGCTACTCGGGAGGCTAATCACTTAAGCCCAAGAGTTTGAGATTGCTGTGAATTGTGATGCCACAGCACTCTACCAAGGGTGACATAGTGACACACTGTCTCAAAAAAAAAAAAAAAAAGAAAAAATACATATATATATACACACACACACACACAATATTTGAGTTGTACAGATTTCCTTAATAGTTTAACATGCCTTTTTCATGTCAGAACACATAGTTCAATCTAGTTCTTTTTATTAGGTTGTATGTAGATCTGTAGTATTTCTTTATTGATAGACATTTAGGTCATTTTAAACTTTTTCCATTGCAAACCAAGCTATGGTGAACATTCGTATGTACTCACAATTGTGCCAAGTGGGAGTATTACTGTGAATAATTAACTGGAAGTGGGATTGCTGGCTGGTGGGGGGGGGGTGTTGTACATTTTAAATTGTCTTAGTTACTATCACATCACCCTCCACAAAGGCAGTGCCAGTTTTAATCCTTCCTTTTTGTGCCTGAGCCTATTTTCTTGTATTTTGGCCAACACAAGACAAGATAACCCCTTTTAAATTTTTTTTAATTTTTGCCAATTAGATACATTTTAAAAGTTTGCGTGTCACTAGTGAGATTTTAATGTCCTTTCATCAGGTGAACTGGCTGTTTATCAACTGACATTGATGGTTTTTAAGATTTCCTTTTCATCTCATTAATAATGTCAGTTCTTCTAAGTCTGCCTCATGACGTTAGTGGTTAATATCCTGATACTTTGACAGTCCCCCAAATGATCCAGCCTACTATTGTACTGGGTTAAAAAAATTCTGATTGGGGCACGCTCAGTGAGTAGAGCACCAGCCCCATACACCGAGGGTGGCAGGTTCGAACTCAGCCCCAGCCAAACTGCAACAAAAAAATAGCTGGGTGTTGTGGCGGGCACCTGTAATCCCAGCTACTTGGGAGACTGAGGCAAGAGAATCTCCTAAGCCCAAGAGCTGCAGGTTGCCGTGAGCTGTGAGGCTACAGCACTCTACCGAGGGCGACAAAATGAGACTCTGTCTCTTAAAAAAAAAAAAAATTCTGATTGTTTCAGAAGCTGTGATATAATTCCAGTTTCTAGTGAATGTGAATTTTAAAGTCACTGTAACCCTTGACTTTGATTCTACCTTCGGTTTGTGCCTTGCAGACTTCCTTGGCACTTGTCAGCAGACTGAATTTTTGTAATTAAATTTAAATATTTAGGTCATCAATTCTTGTTTTTTCTCTTACCATGCTGTAAGAGATCTGTGGATCTGTGCCCCACAGATGTCGTGGTTGGTGTCCTAACCCTGGTTGTGACGATGGCTAACCATGTCCTTCTTGTCTCTTTATCCTGCCAACAAAACACCGTACACAGAGCCAATGAAGAGATCGCTCAGGTTCGAACAAAAGCAAAGGCTGAGAGTGCAGCTCTCCACGCTGGCCTCCGGAAAGAGCAGATGAAGGTGGAGTCCCTGGAAAGGGCCCTTCAGCAGAAGGTACAGAAAGGGCTTTGGTCTGCACGGGCGCAGAGACGCTTGGTGCCCCCTCAGCGGTGACTGGCTTTGGTCTTTATTGTACTCAGCTTATGACCTGGATGACAGGGGCCCTGCCTTTCTATGCAGACGCTTGAGTTCAGCTCCGTTGTGAACTGATGCAACTGGAGACAAGTCAAACCATTAAACTTCCAGGCATACTAGTCCATATGGGGATCATCCCCAGGAGGGTGCAGGGAGGCATTGCAGTTGTAACTGAAGTTCAGAAGATCACACACTTATTGGTTGGGGTCACGAAGCTAGCACCCATCTTCCTCCTTCATTGCCTTAGGCCAGGGGTTCTCAGTTTTGCCCCACACGGGACACTAGGCAGTGTCTCAAGATCTATTTCTTTGGTTGTTACACTGGAAAATGCCATAGCATCTGAAGGGGAAAGGCCAGGGTGTCATTAAACATCCTGCAATGTACAAGACACCTAATTCCCAACAAAGACATACCCACCCCAAAATACCATGGGGCTGCAGCTGTGAAACTGCTGTACATAAATGAAAATCAGTGGCAGCAATAATCCCAACTTCTCACTAAGCAATTTAGCTTTTTTTTTATGTCTCTAGTGTTCTTCTTACTAATGTCCCCAATTATATCCTCGTGCTTGTGAGGTTCATTCAGCAAGAGTAGGAGCTTTTGTCATACAGCCCCCAAAAAGTGTTCCTGAGATACTCAGACTCCAGAATCCCAGGTCACTCAAGATGCTGATGGATCAAGTGTGTCCCAGATACTGGTGTTTTTAGCAAATACTCCAGGTAATTCCTATGATAAAAGAGAATTTGGGAACTAAGATGTTCATGGACAAGCTCCTATGGACTGGCAACTGTCCTTACCATACACTCAATTTAAGCATAATTTTGTGCATACAAAAACGCTTTCCGGAGGAGAAGAAATCTTTCTTGATGCAGAAAAGTTAAAAATCACTGAATTAGAATCTTTTGTCTGTACAAATTCAGTCTTAGGACTGTTTAGCTCCTGTTGCCTTTATCTTAGAATACAAAGTGGCCTGCACAATCATACCATTTGTCTTTCAGAACCAAGAAATCGAAGAACTGACAAAAATCTGTGACGAGCTGATTGCCAAGCTGGGAAAGACTGACTAAGAGTCCCCTGTTAGCTCAGCAGATCTGCATTCGGCCGCTTCTCTCGTGACCACAATTATCTTGCCTTATCCAATAATAATTGCCCCTTTGCAGAGAAAAAAAAAAACTAAAAAAAAGCACATGCCTCCTGCTGCCTGTTCCGCTTTGCTGCCCATGGGACAGCCCTGGTACCACGGCGGTGACCTGGCTGGGCCGGCCCTCCCGTTCCCTCTGCAGCTCCAGTTAGACTGGCTACTGGGTTTGGGTTTGTGGTTTCTCTTCCTTCAGTTTGTTTTAAAGTCACCTTTACTTTTCCAAGTATGTTAAATTTATGGTTCTGTGGCTACTATTTGGGATCATCTCCTTTCTACCACCTGTGTGATTATTTTGTGACTCGTTTGTTTAATCTTTTAATTTTCAGTATCAGTGGTTTTATTTAAGGAGATAATTTCGCCTATTATTAGCTTCCCCCTTTATAAACAAAAAGGAGCTCTGGTTTTATATACACTCTCACACTTAGCCATGTATATTTACATTTGCTACTGCTTTTCCTCTCAAGCACAGTCAGATAAGAACTTTTCTACAGTAGACAGTATTTCCAACTTAAGAATTTGGCGGATTAAGGATATGAAGGCCGCAGCCTCAGGCTTTCACAACTGGTAAAGACTTTTTGCCACGAGGTTTATTGCTCGGGTGTTGGGGCGCTCCTCAGCTTTCACGAGCGCAGCCCTTCCGTGGTTAGTCCTCAGAGCAGTGGTGTCTCCCACCCGCGTGAACAGCAGTACAGGACTCCCTCAGAACTATGCTATAATGATTCTACTCGCAGTCAGTCTCCTCTGCTTCCATTTGTTGATATGAAATCAACATTTAATCTTTATTATCTTCCTATTTTAAATATGCAAGGAAAATCTATTTGTAGAAGGTTTAGATCATCTTAATTAAAAGGTAATTGTAGCCCCATTACCAATTTTAAGGTGAAGAAACAGTTATGCTAATAAGTGTGATGCGTTGTTCTTCAGAAGTTTTTAAAAGCAAAAAAAACCTTTCCAACTTAAGATAGAATTTTTAACTAAACAGGCAGTAAAAAAAAAATCATGTGAACGACTCCAAAATTCAGCTCATTTTGAGTATTTAAAACAATTTGAATACTGGGGAGGGGAGTGAAGGGAGGAGGCTTTTGCTAACAAAACCAAATCCCTCAAGCTCTTACCGCACTCAGTTTAAAACTGAGTGGTGGGACATTAACCCCAAAATGAAAAATTTCCATGTAACCCTAGTGAATTCCCTTCCATTTGATAGGCAAAACCAAATCCATGCCAGTGTTCTAAAGCACTCTTTTGTCTTAATTTTACACCCTGAAAGTCTCATGGTGATATGTACTCTATTCAGTACATGTATGTTTTCCTACTTTTCTTGTAAAACTACTGCATGATACAACTTCAGTAATGAATTGTGCCTAGTGGAGAACTTCTATAGATTTTAACAAATGAATTTTTCGTTAGCAGTGTATTAGTCACATGGGTGTAATCTTTAGCCCCAGGGGGGGGTCAATAATGTCTTTTAAAGCCAGAAGTCACATTTTACCAATATGCATTTATCATAATTGGTGCTTAGGCTGTATTTAAAACCTTTTGTCTTAACATTTTGTACAAAAAAGAACAACAGAAATTATCTGTGGTTTGAAAAGTGGCTTGACAATCATTTGGGCTTTGAAAATAGTCACTGTGGATTAATAAGAATACTGTACTAGCAGGCATAGTATCAACAACACGTGTCTCTTGCTGGTGTAGCTGATTTCCAGGTCCTCTACCACTAAGGAGATTAATCTTGCATTTTGCAGAAAGAAACCTTGATTGCTAACCCTTTCTCGCTGCTGTGTTTTGATGACATATCCATGTTTACTTGTTTCATATTGACCTGTTTTAAGTATGAACGGCATAGAGTGGTCTTCACTATAAATTGAGTCATTTTTTTTAAGCTTACTTTGTATAAAGAAAGTAGCTATGTGTTAAAACATAGGTGACAGTCCTTCCCCAGCATACTGGTAGAAGAGACCACTTAGAAACTGGACCCTGCTGAATGAAGCTGATACACAAGGAATCCCAAAGGGCCCTTGTTCACTTATATTTGCCACTAGCCTCTCAGCCATGCCCATTATAAGGAAGTGTCCATTCTAATTTAATAAATGGATACTCTCCAGTAAGAATACAAATATAGCTTATACAGGTAGAAAATCAAGAGTATAGGCAGAATAAAATGTGTTTATTTATTTATTTTTTTTGTAGAGACAGAGTCTCACTTTATCGCCCTGGGTAGAGTGTCGTGGCGTCACACTGCTCACAGCAACCTCCAGCTCCTGGGCTTAAGCGATTCTCTTGCCTCAGCCTCCCGAGTAGCTGGGACTACAGGCGCCC
>CAUYON010076150.1:0-53271 GCA_963573935.1 Arctocebus calabarensis
TGAACAAATTCCTATGCACACTGCACATATCTTATTTCGAAGTAAAGAACAAACGGAAACAAATACAATCCACACCACTGCATGTGGCCCGCGGGCCGTAGTTTGAGGACCCCCTGCCTTAGATAGTACAAAAGATGGAGGGAAATACTCGCCACCTCCTTCTCGGAGAAGATCCCTCCAGATAGGAAAGACTCACGTCTCTGTGCAGAGGAGGTAACTAGGACCCAAGTCAGTATCATACAGCACTTGGTTTCTGTAACTGAATGTGCTTAGCACCTGGCAGGAACCCAGTGCAGGGGCCTTCTGCAGCTCTGCCCCTTCTCTGGAGAACATTGCAGCAAGTGGTGGTTGCTGTGGACGTGGTTCAGAGCCGAGGCCCAGGGCTGGACAATGGCATCCTCTGCATTTTCATCACGGAAACGCTTCCCCTCCTCCAGAAGGCTTGCCAGGCAGGGATGCTCTTTTACAACCTGAGAATATTGAAGAAAACTTGCCAAGGCATGGAGGCCACAAGACACAGCCTGATGGTTGCCAGGCTTTAGGGAGGACCCACAGAGGCAGTGGTCTTTCACCCACTGGGAAATGGGTCGTTTTTCTTGCTTGCTTCTTTTGGACATTACACAACTCCGAATAAATGTGCTGCTGACCGGCTGCGTGGAGGGGTAGGTATGCCTTCCTGCCATCTGTTGGCTGGGATGGGGCACATTTCATGCCTTGCTCCTCTGGGGCTAATGTGCATTTTAGAAAACACTATTATTATATTTTAAAGAGATTCTTTGAAGGCAAAAAAAAAGAAAATAAACTGAGTCGTCAGCATGACTCCCATCCCCGGCCTCCAGCTTTCCGAAGCTCTTACATGTCTTGTGATCTTTCAGTGGACTCCTCTTTCTCTTCAGAACCCGGAGCAGCTGCTGTGAGTTCCTGCAGAGCACTTCTGGGAAACAGTGTCTCTGTTAGGAGTTTGAAAAACTCCACAACAATGGAGAGAAAACAAGGAGTAATTTGTGTGTTATTTAGAGATCCAATGTTCAGAGTTGAGTATTTGATCATTTCTGAAACTGTTCGTTTCCTGCAAGGTTCATTCCACAAATTGCCGAGTGGCTGAGACGTGTGGAGGACTGTGCCGGGGGTGCGTGACTGGCGCTCTGAGAGCTGGTCTGGGCCCCCGGGCTACAGGAGGCACTGTGAGCTCACAGGGAGTCTCTTCATCAGAGGAGCAGCTTAGTCCCTGGAGCAGAGGTTGCCAGAAGGTTAAGACAGAAGACATTATCCACCTATTTCCATGTGGACTTTTAAAGCAGGCTCCAGAGGTAGAGAATACTTTCTGCCACTGAGCTTTCCGTATCAATTAAGCAGATAGCGTGTTTGCAATCAACTGGTTCAATTGCCAAAAGAGGTCTGACATTTAGACGTTAATAATTAGTGTGTATGGTATTTAGAAACAGCATAGATCTTTTATAGTTACCCAATCTGTGGGAGTCTGAAGATAATTTACTTGATTGTAGACAATTCCTTCTTAATATTCATAGACATATGTTCAAAATTCTTATTTCTATTAAAATGCGTTTCTTATGCTGTGCTCCCCAGAGCCTGTGGTTTGGCTTTCTGAGGTTTCAGTTACCCACAGTCAGCTGCGGTTTCACGTTATTAAATGGGAACTTGCGGAAATCAACAACTCTTGGGTTTTGAATGGCTTGCCACTCTGCTAGTGTGAAGAGTCGTGCGTTCTCCCCTTGTCGGGCGCTGTGCAGCATGAAGTGTCTGGGAAGCAGTATTTCCTGGTTAGTTCTGTCCTCAGTTCGAGGAATCCACTGGGGGAGTCTCAAGACATCTGCCCCTGAGGGGACTAAGGAAAGGAAGGCAGTATTTCAGAGGGTGGTGAGCTCTTGACTGCAAGGCCAGCCCCAGACCCTCTCTGTCTCCATAGATGCACAGTCACCCATGGAGCTGGGCAGGAGGCGCTATCGAGAAATTGTGCACTCTATAGAAATGGATGGTTTCTTCTCGGCAATGTGCGGAGGAGGGAGAGAGGGCAGAGTGTGCTCCTGGAGAGGTTCTTGGGCTTGCAATGGGGTCCACCTGGTCCTCGGGGGTCTGTGTGCTCTGTGAGGAGGCCAGCCCTCCATGGGTGGTTGTGACACTTGTCATACTGGAGATTTCCTGGACCGGCCTCTTTGATTTATTCAGATCCAGGACTCTGGAATCTCTCGAGGCTTCTGGATTATTTCCAGAGTGTTACCACTATGGTTAGGTTGTTGCCTGCAGGTGTGTGCTGTGTTCGGAGCTGCAGGGTGCCACATGTTTGCAAGGATGCAGTTACCGGGCCGGGGTCTCTGCACCCAGCAGGGGCTGGCGTTGGGCACAGCCTTGGTCAGGATGGGGCTTGCCTGACATGCCACAGCAAGTCCGCTAATAGCAAACCATGATCCTGAGCCCTTCACTGGGACCTGAAGAGCACCTGCCAGCCTGGTCAGTGCCTCATCCTCAGGGATGAGTTGCCACTCAGCTGGGTCACCCAGCGCGTTCCTTGTCTCTGGGTCCAGGAGCCATGGTGGCACTGAGCCTTGGGATGGAAGGACAACCTGGAGTCTAGGGGAAGGGTGATGTGGTCAGGGAAAACGCCTGGAAGGACGTTCCCAGTCACAGAACAGCATGGCCGAGTCACAGAAAACCTTTCCGTTAGGGAAGGTCACGGTGGGTGGGTGGGTCAGGAGCAGATGCCCTGGGGTTGAACTCCTGGCGCCCTGAGCATCTTCATGGGAGGTGGAAGTCCAAGCAGCCTCCATCAGGCTGGGCGGGCACATCCCACCTCAGCAGTTACTGGGCCCACCCTGGGGTTGTCAGCGGCAGCCCCCATACAGACGCAGAAGCTGCTAGTCACAGAGCCCATCCTCAGCAGTGGCCGTACCAGGCTGGGGACCTGCACGCTGCCACCCCGCTTCTGTGCAGTTGCTGTGATACCCACCTGTCAGGGAAGCAGCCAGGGACCGCTCTCGCTGGCTGAGGGTTAATTACCCTTAATTAGGATGCATCCCTCACCAGAGTGCGGCGTCAGGAGCGCTCCGCCATCTGTGAAGTCTCCGAAGGGCCCCGGCCTCACACCTCCTTAGCAGAAGAGTAGATTGCCACTGCCTCGCACACAAGCCGACACCAGTCACCAGAGAGCCAAGCAGGACGCCGGTCTGTGAGCGGCAACCCGTCCTCACCCACTCTCTCGGAAGGGCTCCTATGTAGAAAAGGGTTTAATGCTGAAAAATTACAACCCCGGTGCCTAAAATGAAGAGTTCGCTGTGACCATTCTTTGGTGCTGTGAAGTTCTGGGTCCTCAGGGCTGCGAGGATTCTGGCCTTGCTTTCCTGAAGGAAGATGGTTCTGGGGAGCTTGTGGGGAGGAAGGCGGAAAACAAGAGGACAGAAGCTTCTAGCCCGTTTGCACGATGGTCTGCAGCTCAGTTAGAGCAGGAAAGCAGTTGATGAGGAACCTCTCAACACAGAGAGTAAGAGGGCTCACTCTGCAGGTTGGGGCCCCCCAATAAAACTATAAGTTGTTTATTTTTTTGTCTATAAACTGTATTTTTATACTGAGCCAAGCTCCTATATTTTAGGAATAAAGTCAAATTGTGTGAGTGTTCACGATTCAGTGCAGACGCCAGCACGCTGACACCCCGCCCCCCTGCCCGGCCATCCCGACTCTGGGGCTGATTTTAGTGCCCAGTCCTGAGTCGTCTGTTAGCCAGGACAGGGGCTGTCGCTGGCCGGGGAGGGATCCGAGCGTCTGTGTGCCCTGCTCTGTGCCTTCCAGATGCTAGTCCTCAGACACAGTTTACAGGTGACCCCCGGCAGGTGAACAGTCTCTGGGGCCAATTTGTTACTTCCCGGGGTCTGGGCTTCTACAGGGAGGTAGGGTCCACCTAGCAACGGCATCAGGGGGTCTCTATAATACCCCTGTTGAAGGCTACGATGGGACTAAAAAAATGTTCTGTCAGAGAGTCAAATTCAACTGGGAACAACCTTGTCCATGCAGCTACCCATCACCCCAGCGACAGCACAGCTGATACAGCTTGCAAGGGCGGCAGCTTGGTGAAGTGGCATTTTTATAGGTGAGCTCCGTGGCTCACCTGGGTGCCTTCTCCATGGAGTGTTCAGATATTTGTATTCAGAAAATTCTCTTTCGTTGGCAAACTAAATTTCTCGAGATCTGTTGAAGCACAATTGATAAAAAGTTGCACGTGTTTAATGTGTGGAGCCCTCGACACAGTGGCGAAGCCGTCCAGCGTGGCAGGGTCTCACCCCTGCTTAGTGCATCTCCTGGTGAACTGTGCTCAGGGGAATCTTTAAACACAACTGTTTTGACTCTGCAGTGCCTAAGAGTCTGAGGGCTGTAGAAGCAGGTTTACTTAAACATCTCAGACGTGCTCTCTTCAGGGAAGAGTCTCTCCAAATGGGTGGGATGAGAGCAGATGGCCTATTAAGCCAAATCTGTTTACTGCATCGAGCAGGCAGTGTAAATGCCCCAGAATGGATTTCCCATCCTAATAAAATGTTAGCCTTTTCTGTGAGTTGTTCAGCTTGGGGAAATGTCACACATGCCTCTGAAATAAAGGCAAATGGGTATATTTTAAGCACAGTGAAGTGGACAGAGCCTGGGCTCCACAGCTGACTGGTCTGGGGCTCAGTTTCCCACCTGTGAGACGGAGGCCTGGCTGCCCAGACAGCGTCCAAGGCGGGGCGGCTCCCAGAGCCCACCCTGCACCAGCCGGGCCTCCCCTGTGGTCAGACTTGCACGGTGTTGGGAGCAGCACGGGACGCTCACGGCTGTTGTTTCAGCAGAAATCCAGACGTGGACTCTCGAGGTGGCTGAAGGGGAGAGTCAGTAAAGGGATGTGCCTTCTGCAAAAGGAAGGTGTCTGGGAGGGTTTTCTGAGGCTTTTGTTTCTCTTTTCTCCCTTATTCTCTTCCAGTAGAGCCGTTTTTATAAATCACAGAGATTATTCACCACTGCGCCAGGACCTCTGCTCTCCTGTCACCTCTGTGGGTTGGGGCTGTCCCTACATTGTGTTTTTCTAGACACCTTCGTACCCCCGAGTCAGCACCGAGCGTCGCGTGTCTGCAGCCCCGGGGAGTGGAGGAGGCCTGTGTCGTGTCCCTAAACCATCCTGGGCCCCTGCCACGTGTCGGGGCCTCCCTGCTTCTGCCCAAACGCTCGAGTGAGGGAAAGCCACAGCAGTGTCCGGAGAGGGACGTGGAACTCAAATCATGTGGGTTTTTTTTTTTTTTAAAGAAATTGTCCTAATTTCAGGGTTTTACTGGTAGAAAAACCCTGACTGCCCAGTCCCCTTCCCACAAATTCCACAGGAAGGGGACTGGGTGGTCAGGGCCTGTAGAGACGTTCTGGGTGTCGGTTCTCAAACCCTGGGCACAGGGAAACTTGGGTTGCCTAAGGATGAAAACCGTACAGTGCGTTTCCGAAAGGTAAACATTTTCAGCATTAAAAACAGAACCCCAGGAGCAGTCTCTCACACCTGGCCGGTGTCGCGGGCTGTGGCTGATGGCACATGTGAGGCAGCTTTGTGTGTCTGCGTCACTGAGACATTGGTATGGCACATGGCTGGGCCTGCAGGACACTTGTGCTTTAAATGAGGGGAAACGGAAACAAACCCAAACATGTGCCAACAATCGCTTCCCATCTTCAGGGGACGCTCACAGCAAAGTTTAAAAACACTGAGTGTTCCACACCTTTAGTGGGTCCTTGCTCATGCATTTTACTTCTATACTATGTCTACATTGCATATATTTTTATATTATATTGATATTAACTTCTAAACTTCCCTGATCTACACCTCTTGTGAAAGCCAACAGGTTATGAGAACCCCTGGGCCCTCCTCACCATTCATGCTTGGCCACCTCCTGCCTGTACCTTCCCACCTCAGGGGCTGTCACTTTTTGGCTGTTTTAGGTCAGGTAGTGTGACTGGTGGGGACATGGGGCTTATGAGCCGAATCTGCCAGCAGAGGGAAGGCCTTATATTTGAGAAGACTCCCCTCCGGTTCTCTTGAAGGACAGCTCGGGAATGTGGTCCCACACCTGCCGCTGGAACAGCATAGCTCCTGCCCGAGCTGTCTCTGCCTCACTGGGCCCAGAGCATCATTATCATTCATAGCAGGTAGGGGACGCAGAAATGATTCAGCTATGGAAAATAAACATAAAACATAAATTAAGAAAAAGATAAATAAACATAAAAGATGTGGCTTAGTGTCTGATTTGTCAAATTTTCCCTTATCTTCCCCAGAATAATCTTGGAAACCGCCTTCCCTCAGTTCTGTAAGAGATAGCTCAGCATGGGCAGAGGGCACGGGTTTGGGGCCAGACTCCCCGGGCTCACATTCCTATCCCCATTTGCTAGCTGTGGGTCCTTGGGCACGTTTCTTTACCACTTGGTGAGATTTTTTTCATCTGAAAATTGGACTAATATCAATAACTACCTTATAAGATGATTATGAACATTAAGTCAGTCTGTGTCTGTGAATTACTTCATACGGTGCCCATCACATCATAGGCGCTATATAAACTTTTGTTTAATAATATAAATGCAATGGCGGTTTTCAGGATTCTTCTTCCAGGTTTGATCCAAATATTAAGAAAGTGATATTGGACAGATGTGAAACAGAACTGCTACTCTCTGCACAGAAATTCAGATGAGGGGTCATCCTTACTTACTGTAACACATAAAAATGACCTATTTTTAGTTACTGAGATCTCCCTTGGGCTCTTCTTCCAGTGAAGACTTCATTCCCTGCCATGGGTAAGGGACTGTGCTAGGCACATTGACCATTGTTCTTTCTTAGTGATGGGTAATGGTCTGGAATTAGTGGCAGCACCCAGGAGTCATCCACTCATTGACAGACTCAAGGACAGTTATGCAGGCGGATTCAGGGGTTCTTGGCCATTGAAAGAGTCTGAAAGCTCAGCCTTGCAGGGGTTTCCTGTGACTTTGGGAGGGGGCGGATATCAGCTGAGCACCCCAGCACTGGCTCTCACACGGAAGCACCAGAGACCAACAGCTTCTTGTGGGGAGGGATGATGCCTGTGGGTTTTTGTGTTGGGTGGAGGGGTCCTCTGGAGCGTCACCCTGCACCTAGCACTGTGTGCTGTGTAAAGATGCTGTAAGGTTGTCTTACTCGGCTGCATTTGCGGCTTAGGGGCAGGAGACTTGGGAGTCAGAAATCCTGGGACTGCAACCTTAGAGAAGGCACCAGACAGTTCCTTATTTCTTTAGTTTCTTTCTTTCTTTCTTTTTCTTTTTGATTTTCCAACCTTTTTTTTGGCAGTTTTTTAAGCATACAGTACAGTTGAAAGAATTATACAGGGATCACCCGTACATCCACCACATCCATTTTATAATTTTTTTTTCTTCTTCGCATGTAGAGAATTAGTTCATAGAGAGGCCACAAGTGTGTTGTAAACAGAGGAACCATTGTCCAGCCCCCTTGCTCTCAGCACGCTCTTTAGTTTCCTTACACAGCAGGGAGGAAAGATTTCCTCACCTCACATGGAGAACGGGGCAGGTAGTGTACTTGAAAATACCCAATACGGTGTCTGGAGCTTGGTAAGAACTGAATAAAAATTAGTTGAGTCTGAACACAGTTGATGGGAAGACAGAAACCAAAGCAAAACCTCGTCAGCGGCCAATAGCTATTGGCTTCATATGCAAAAGGGAAAGCCCAGGGCGTCTTCTGCCAGAAGAAAGATGAAAAATAAACCTCATGTTCAGTCCTCAAATAAACTCAAACTCTGCAGAATCCAAAGGCTTTGGTGGGTGAAATTCACTCCAACCGTCTTACCTCTTTAATGCCTAGCATTGAGACAGTTTTGGAAAACTCAGCATCTTCTCCTGACTTGTTTCCTTGAGGTGGGCCCTGAGCAAGGCAGTGCCAAGGTGGCCAGACTGGAATGCTCCCGCCCTGAGCTGCCAACACGTCCCCTCTCGGCAGGTGGGGGAAGGAGGCCCGAGGGCTGGGGATGCACCTGGGGATGTAGATATCACACTCCTGGTTCTTTCAGCCAGAAACTGAATCAGAGTTTGGAAATGGAATGAATTATGGACTGTCAAGTGTCAGACCCAGAGAAAAACAGAAACACACACAGAGGAGTGAGAACTAGGATCAAGTCAAATGAAAAATCAGCAGAGAAGTTGGTGTTGCCTGGGGCCGTGGGATGGGCTGAACTTGGATGGTCTTATTCCTGCCTCCCATGGTGGCCTGAGTGGGGCAGGGTATGCAGGAGTAAGGGTGAGGCCCGTGTTCTTTATAAGATGTCCCCATGCTGACCTCACGCAGGGAGGCAGGCTCACGCGTAGCACGCACACACGGCTGGCACTCCCTGGGCTCAGAGCCTCCCACGTTCTTCAGTGGTGAACACTTTCTTCAATAGTTAACACTTCCGAATAGGTTTTTATTGTTGTTTTTAGAAAAGCAGACATAATTATCAATAATTCAAATATGGAAACAAATCTTAAAGGTTAATAAATAGATCCTCTTTTCCAGGTAGACTAGACCCAATAAAATTATAGAGGAAATTTGTTAAATCTTGATACACTTTCACAAGTTTTATGGATTGATTTGGTCTCACACGGTGTTGACCTGAAAGCCGTGCATCCACGTCCCAAAGCATTAACTTGCAGTTGACCTCAGAGAGGGCAGGGGAGGGAAGTCAGCCGCAGTTGGAAAGGGCTGGTGAGACTATGTCTAAAATACATCTGCCACATTTTAGGTAGGTCATGTCTGTCCCGTAGGTGAGTGGACAGTGGCACGAGGAGACTTCACATGTGTGTCCCTGCCAGCAGCCCCAGCATGCCCCACCGTGCCCCTGCTGCCTGAGACTGGAGCAAGGTGGAAGCTTTCAGAGGTTGTGCTGATGTCCTCTGCTGGTCAGGTTTCTGACGTGAAAAGAGCCCTTCTGGCTGAAAGTATTCATCCAGCTGCCAAGAAAAGCCTAATTCATTTTCAGGGCAAAATTTATGCACTGGGACAAACGGCTCCATTATGATCCAAAAAGCAGCGTCTGGAAAGAAAACTAAATTGTGCAAATGGAGACAAGTGGTTTGGGCGCGTCCTTTGGCTTTTTATCCCGGGAAATGGAATTCCGAGTCCCAGAAAGATGTCTGCAAGGAACCGCAGAGGCTACTCTACAAGAAGTAGCTTGTCAGTGTTTAGACAAACTTCCAAGGTAATTACTCTGAGCACCACAAGAATTTGGAGTTAAATATACATATATTCCACTGCAAGGCCCTTTTTGAATCTAAACTAAGTTAAATGGTACAGAACTGATCCTTGAGTGAGTTCATCATGGTTGTGCTTCCTAGAAAGCACAAGGTTTGCAAAATAAGTTGTTTCCTTGAAATGATGCCTACGTCTATCGTAAGCTCAAGTTTATGGGAATAGGTTGAGTATTGTTTTGTGAAGATAGAGTTCCAATTACATAGAATAACTGATTGTGTGATATTAAGTAATTATTTTAAGAATGAATCTGGAGATCCATTCAAATAACTGTATAATTATTTAATAAAAGTACTTAACAGACAACTTTACCATTAGCTATTTTCCTAGCATTTTATAGCTAATTCCATTTTTTTTTAAATGTGTAATTTTTTTTTTCATTTAACTATTGACTTTTAATTAGAGATCAGTTTAGTCTGTATTATGTTGCTCTGAGGTCATATACATGTCATATTCTTTCCATTTTCGAGCCTTTCAGAAAGCACGGATACTACTCCGGAATCTTCAGAAACCATGGGCACCATCCTGGTCCCTTCAGAACCCGTACACACCCATCCTATTTGGGGTGGGTGCTCAGAATTGGATTTAATGTGAGACACACCCTCCTAGAGATAGAACACTGCTTTTGGATGGTGGTGCCATCCCACTGAGCCAGGGACTGGGCTCCCCTGGGTCAGCTTTGAGCCAGACAGGGGGTGGTCTTCCTCACCACCATTATAATTACCTGCTATATTTGTTTGTGCCATTAGAATCAATAACTTCCAGAGCCAACTCTTATTTCATAGAAGAATGGGATATCATTGGGTGAATCTGTTTTGTCCCTTCTATCCGAGAACATCACGTTTTCATGAGATGCACAGATTTTAGAAGTTGAATTCTATGTTCAGGACCAATAGGAGTCTAGAGTCTATGGTGACACATGAGATTCTTAATGGTTTTCCCCAGGATGGACTGATCCATCCTGGATCATGGACACATCCATGGGCTGTGTAGAGAAAGTGAAGTTAAGGGGAATATTGGAACTCTGTTATTACAACCCGGTCCTGACCGGAGTTTGTAGAAGGATCACACCTGCCTTCCCACAATGAATTATCTGAATTGCAATTAAGAACAATCTTCTTTTTTATTCTAGATAGTTTTGTCATGGTAAATTTGTTCACTTTAGCAAATATAGGTACATTTTCCTGCTTAATATGTATATACTTCATTTCTCAAAAGTACATGTGACTGGTTTTCACTCCAAGCCAAATTGGATACTGCTCTTTGAAGAATGTTTTAGCAGATAAAGCCCACAGTGGGTGTTACACTCTCTCTCTGCTCCCTTCTCTGTTTCTCTCTCATTTACTCCTCTCTCCCTTCTTTCTTCTCTTTTTGGGGGAAATCACTTTTTAAGTTCAATCCAGTCTTGAAAACAGCAGTTCTGTTATTTCCCCTGGCCTTGTCAGGCTCAGGATTGAGCTAGATGTGCCCAGAGCTGCGGTAGCAGCCGGGACGAGCACGGCACGGCAGGGGCTCCGGTCAGTGGTCCTGGACAGTGGTCCCTGGTGCAGTTAGACTCAGCTTGGTCACAAGGAGGGCCGGGGCCCTGCATTCTCGGACGTGTTCAAAGAACTACAAACTTTTCTGTTTAAAATTGCTCAGTTCAGAACAAACCTATCAGCTTGGAAGCTTTGAGTGATCACTTTCGACTGTTTTGTGAACTATGAACTAAAAAGCATCTCCATTAATCTACTTTTAGAGCAATTTCAGTTAAAAGTGGCTTTTGTATTCTAAAGTGTGAAGAAAAAAAGGAATAATCCTTTTCATTCATAGAACATGGTGGCTCTTCTCTGTCTCATTTATCAGTTCCCGTGAGTTGGGTGAGAGCGTGGGAATTGGAATAACACCTGAGACCGAGCAGGGGACGTGTCCTCATGGGGAGGACCAGAAGCCAGGACCTGATGAGCCCGGCTCAGGGCGTTGTCTAGTAAACAACGTGATTTCTTGTGCAGTTTCCCAAGAACACACGTCCTAGAAAGTGCCCATGATTTTTGGAGATTCTAAAGAAAAAAAAATGAACATGTCAGATATTTGGACTAAAACTTGGAGAAACAATACGTCATAAGCCTAAGATGGCCTTTCTCATAATTCACAAGTCTCTCCAAAGAGAGAAAAGAAAGAGGCAGCATATTAACCTCATTCCCTTTCCCTCCTGCCCTGACCTCTCCACATCTCCTTCCTTCTCTTCCTGTTTGGAATAAAACTGAAAATAACATTTCTCTTCAGTCCTTGGAACATTTATGAATACTCACTAGTAACGTCAAGGATTAAATCACCTTTTCCTCATATACTGCCTCTGTTCTTTTCCATTAGCCCCCAAATTATTTTTATGCAGAAGAAACTTCTCTCTTCTGAAATAAAGAGCACATTAGATTGACAGTGTACTTCCACGTTGCTCCTAGCAGAGGGACAGCCTTCCTTTGCTCATCTCCTGTGTGGAGGCAGGAGCGCGGCACCTGGAGGCCGCTTTCCCCTGCCTTCCCTCTGGAGGCCTAGGGAGCAGCAGGGACCAAGAACAGCAAAGGTTTTCCTGCACCATTTTCTGAGTGTCTGGTGCCATCAGAATGTCAGGGGGCTGCTGAGTGTCCTGTACTTCCTTGTGCTTAGGAAGTGGTGCCACTGAGCTGTTGTCATCTGCAGCCAAAGCAGATTAAACTGGTACGTTGAGAAGGGGCCGTGGCCAGGAAGCCACAAGCGTTGGAGAGATGGAGGGAGCGCCCTGCTTCCCTTCCAGAAGGGTCAAAGGACGCTTAGTGTCCTCTGCCCTCTGGGACACTGGGGACAGTGAGAACTTAATCTGGGGGCAGGTGCGGTGATGCAGACGACCCCCAGAATCACGTGCTGGGAAAGATGGGCCCCTAAAGGAGCTATGCCACACTGAATTGTTGTTTCTAACTTTTTTCTGTCGTTTCATTGCTTGACATATGTAATTGTGAGTTCAATATTCCGATCATGTGATAAATCTGTGTTTCCCCCTGAGCTGATTTTTAAAAGATCAAACAGTGGAAAATGCCATCCCACATTTTAGGCAATTTATGCTGTTAATTGTAAGCAAACGTATGATTTTCATTATGCTTTGAAATACGGATGATATCTCACAGTTCTCATCGGAGCCATCTGAAATGCAGAAAAAGTTTCTTTTTTCTGTTCCAACAGTGTGGTTTTGGTGGTGCAGAAGCTGGTCCCTCGAGGGGGCTGAGTGGGCCGGAGCACCCTGGTCATAGACGTGGCCTGCCTGCTGGCCCTGCCCTGGAAGGCGCTGTCTTGGGAGCTGGGGTGCCTCTGGCTGCTGTTGGGTGTCTGGTTCCTCTTGGTTTCTGACTGTACCTAGTTTTCACATCACTCAGTGTCCTGAGTCCCACAGAAGCTCATGCTCCCTGGCTCAAGTCCATCTCCCCACATTGCTGTTCAGCATTTCCCTCCTACAATGCCTGGCCCTGGACAGGACAGAGACAAGATGCTCACAGCCCCCTCCCTGCGGCATCTGTTGCTGCCGTCAGACTGGACTCTAGTCCTCGCTGATACTGCGAGGCTTCAAGCGTTGTGGGAAGAGCCTCGGAATTGAAATTCTGCCACATCCCATGGTATTTATATAGCAGCCATTCGCCATGGAACTTGTGACACTTGTTTTCCAAACACTATGTTGGTGTTCATAGATTTCATCTGAATTCAGTAAAGCCATTTATTTCAAATCATAACATGCAGATGAAACCAACTCAGCTCTTGAAAAATGAAATTTTTCCTATCCAGTCTATCTGATTTCAAATCTAATATTATGAAAGCCAGGTTATTTATGTTTTATTAGATAAATATCATAACAGAAAGGGATTTTTTTTTTTTACTAAGTCCTTTTGATTTATGTGTGCATCTCAGACTTGTGAGGTTCCACGCTTCGTCTCCTGACATAATGTTTGGGACGTGAAGATTGTGAAGAGTCAGGCCCCGGAGCCTGGACTCAGCAGGGCGGAGCGAGGGAGGCGGGACGCAGGAGGGGCTGACAGGGAGCAGCCCAGCAGGCTCTCCGTGACACCGAGAATCCCTTCTCTGTAAATAATGTGCTCCTCTCTCACTCTGGCTCTAAAGTCTGTAATTTGTGCAGCCGTTAATGTGCCTCCTGCTGTGGTTTTCCTTCACGTGTCTTGGGATAAAGAAATCCATGGCTAAAGTGGCAGTTTTGGTGGACCGAGTGGGCAGGTGCGTGGAGGGCTGGGCATAGACTCTGCATCCCCTTGGGGGAGCAGCCCAGTCCACAGAGCGGCTCTGGCAGGGCCGTGAATCTGCACAGCCAGAGACCCTCTGTCCTCAAAAACAGATGGGTTCCTAAAACATGTAGGTCTTTGGAGGCTTCCCCCATATATAAAAATATACTTAGCCAGAGACAGGGCTGGGGAGTGACCCAGACAGACAGACGGTCTGAGGGGGGGTGGGGGGGAGAGATGGGGGTGGGGCGGAGGGAGATGGGGCAGGCCCACCCAGAGGAGAGGCAAAGTGGGTGGACGTCAGCGGGGCAATGGGGCAGCTGGGTGAGAACCTGCCTGTGCCCTAGAGACAGGACGCTGCTGGAGAGGCTGCACTGGGTCTCTGATCCTGTCCCAGGGACTCTGGGGAGGGTTGTCCTATTGTCTATGGGGAGAGTCATCCTACCGTACCTGGGGAGAATGGATACTGGGCTCCAGGGGCTGAGATATGTGAACGTAGCCCCCTGTGGCCCCTGATGCCCTCTGGAAACACCGCTCCAGGTAGCATGGGGAGTGGGGTGGTGGGGAGGGGGAGGTGGGCTTGCCAGAGTCCCCAGGGCACAGTCTGCCTCCAGGCAGAGCCTGCTGGGATGACCCCATGTGTGCTTGACATGTGCAGGGTGATCCAGCTGCCCTTGACCTGCTGTGGGCTTGGACTGCTTGTGTTGGCCACACCAGGGCCTTCAGGGAGTCAAGGGATGTGCCTGAGGGTCATGCGTGGCCACAGTGGCCACAGAAGGTGGCAGGCCACAACTCTTCTCTCCCTGAGCCCTCCGCTCACCTGAGTGATGAGAAGCTCTCTGGGGTGGGGTGGTGCAGGGTCAGAGCTGGAGGCTCCCATCTGGTGGCCCTGTCCCACAGAGGGTCTCTTCCTGAGGCCAAGTGTCCCACGAGAGTGCACTGGCCTCCTAACCACTGTGCCTGAAGTGGCTCCCTGCTGGGAGGGCAGCACTGAGCAGCTCCCGGTAACCTCCTTCCCTTCCTCTGAGCAAAACCGCCGAGGGAAGGAGGATGAAATTTTTCTGGCTTAATATGAAATCTTGCAAATGACAACTTTCAGGAAAACGTGAAGGCCCACAGGAGAGCTGTTACAATGTGCCCATCCTGTCATTCTGAATATTACTTTGGTGTTACCATTTTTATCATACCTAAGTGGATTAATATTTAATAATTCAAGATTGGGTATAAAGATTCTGAATGAAGAGACACAAGGTGTGAATTCCTATTTTGAATTTTTCAAATAATTATTAAACTGTACAAAAGATTTTAAAATAGTCTTATTGTCCCCATTTCAAAATAAAACAAAATAAAGCAATCTCTTTACTTTTGTATTTTTGCCTTTTCTTAAAGGAGCAGCCCCAAATTTGAATGTAGTCAGGCACCACGTAGGGATGTTTTGGTCGGTGACAGGCCTCATTCAAGACCTTGGTCCTGTAAAATACTGTGTTTTAACAGCACCCTTTCTGTGTTGAGACGTGTTTATATACATGAGTCCTCACCACCGTGTTACTAATCCCCACATGTTCACAGTCACACATGGTGCAGGTCTAGGGCGCTGGAGCAATGACTGGAACCCCCCAGCCTGGGCGTGTGGCCGGCTGTGCCAAGGGTGTCCGGACACGCACAACAATGAATCCACTTGTGGATGCTTCTCTCAGCACAGACCCTTGTCCTTAAATGACACACGGTTGTGTTTGGTCTCATGCTGTTCTGTACACTTAGGAGCACGTGTCAGACATCTGGAAACTCTAACTTCTTTCCCCAGGCTCCCGGAACATTCAACATTCAATCTCTGATCAGAGCGTATTGAGAGCTAATTATTTGTAAAAGCGCCAGATACCTAATCTTTCCTTGTTTGGGGTCAATCAGTAATTGAAATAAGCCCTGAAAGCCTCATGGAAGTTAGCTTGGGCAAAAATATCAGAAACTCCACAAGATAGGCTGGCCTGTCGGTGCCTGCATCCTGGGAAGCAGGCAGTATTGACTCTATGCAAATGTCAACTTCTCCAGCCACTAATAATAATGTGCTTTCTATAACAAAGCTTCAAAATAAACTTAGAATTCCACTTGGGGCGCCTATCTTGTTTTTGTGTACTGACATGAGAATTGGAATCATGTTTTTAATTTTACTTAAAGGAGTAAAAAAATAATTAAACATTAAAGGCAATTTTATGCTGCTTGGGAATATTAGTAGTTTCATCATTGACATGTCCAGTCGTAATGCTCATGAGAGCTCATGGAACACTGTGGGAAGTATTAAGTATTAATGGGACTATTGCGCAGGCACCTTTTTTCTGCTGACCTTGCCTTGGGGCCTGAGGTTGTGACCTGCTTCCCAGGTAGGTGTCCTAGTGCACCATTGCTGGGAAGCAATGCCGTGGCTGGGCAGTTTATAGACAAGAAAAGCACTGGGGTCACGGTTCTGTAGGCTGCACAAGAAGCAGGTGCTGGCCTGTGCTCAGCCTCAGGTGAGACCTCAGGAGGCTGCTACTTGTGGGGGGAGGTGTTAGGGGCCCATGAGTGGCGATCACATGGCAAGAGGGAGACAGAGAAGGGGAGAAGGAGAAGGGTGGGGGAGAGATAGGAGGAAGAGAGAGAGAGACGGGGAGAGAGGGAGACAGAGAAGGGAAGAAGGAGAAGGGCGGGGGAGAGATAGGAGGAAGAGAGAGAGACGGGGAGAGAGGGAGACAGGAACAGAGAGAGAGGGTGAGGGGGACAGAGAAAGAAGGAGGAGGTGCTGGGCTCTTGTTTATAACCTGCTCTTGCAGGAGGGGGCTCATTCATGACATCAAGCACCAAGGCATTCATCGGGGATGCGTTCATCGAGGATGTGCCCCTGACCCCCAACACCTCCCTCCAGTCCCCACCTCCAGCCCCAAGGATGAATTTCAGCATGAGATGCACCACCAAACTACAGCAAGAAAATACCTGTTGCGTTGGTTTCATTTTTCCTTTGTTTTCTTAATCAATTAAATAGTTGTTGGTAACCTGCGAGTATAGGTAGAGTTGATGTTGGCATATTTTGTGTTTCCCGTATGTGTGTGTGTGTATGTACACAAGAGCACACATGCTTTTCTACATGTTGACAATAATCCTGCTTTTATGATAGGAAAGCAACATTCTTTAAGGCAGACACACTGAATCAGAGCAGCCTGGGTCCATGTTGGTCCTGAGGTCAGCAGGCCAGAAACTCATCTGACCATCTGCCCTTTGGTTCCACAGCTATAAAATGAGCTGTTATCAATGTCTCAGAGTTGTTGAATGTCATTGCTGCAAATGCACTTTGGGTGTTCACCACTTACAGAGTACTTCACATGAATAAATGAGGCAACACAGGAGAATGCAGAGTGGATTTCCAATTGACACGTCGCCCAGCCCACAGCATCCCTGGATCTAAAAAGGGTTGTTTGGAGAAGGAGATTTTAATATTAATGTTGCATTTTGTTTGTGTATGTATATACACACAACTGTATGCATGTACTTATTTTTTATTATTCCTTATTAAAAAATATAATAAAAGGCAACTCACGGACATGCTGACCGCATTCAAAGTAAAACCACATCTATAAGATCCAAGAAACAGAAGGCCCTGTCAGTCAAGTGGCCATGCCGGCTGGAGGTGAGCCAGACCATTGGTGCTGGGTGTAGGCAGCAGGAACAAAGTTGGAAGGCCTGTCAGTGAGATGACTCATTGTGCCCATTAGCTAGAAACAGATACTTGTGTTTCCTGGAGCTTAGCCACACCTGGTCCTGGAAGAAGAGACGGATACTCACCCCTGGGCTCTCACCAGTAGGCTGTACCATGTGCTGACCACACACCAACATCCCTGTAGTCACAGAAACCGGCTTCCAGGGCCTTCCTCCCAGGCAGGGCATCCAAGACAGGTGGAGGGCCTGGCCACCAAGGGATGGGCTCTCACTGCCTCACTCACCCAGTGCTGGGCGGCTAGCTTAGGGCCGGGAGATACAGCTTCCTGTCAGAGGGAGGACTGGCCCAGCAGGTGACTGCCCGTGGGCAGTGTGGCCCTCAAAGACTAATGGGCTATGTCGTGAGGGTGTCTCCATAGTCCACAATCCTCTCTGAGCTCTCAGAGACCTGCCCTACATGCACGTTGCCCTTTAGTGCTTAGTTTTCTCACAAATGGGCATATATTATTTTCCTTAATTTACAGAAATATATGTGTATATATTTATTTCTGATTGTGTAAGAAATATGGAATGAAATCCTTTTATAAAAGGGTAAAGGCAGTGATATAACCTTCAGGGGAAACCAGAATCTTGCAATTTCTTTACCTGGACTCAGGTCAGGACATAGCCTCTGCCACGAGGGGTATTGAGCATGTGTTTATAGAAAGAGGAAGGGGCAGGTTCAGTCTGCTCAGGCTTCTGTGACACATCCCCTATGTGAGCACCTTAGCACACCATCCTTCTTGCAGTCCCAGACCCTGCATGTCCCAGATCCAGGGGCAGCAGGTTGGCTTGCTCAGAAGGGCTCTCTTTCCACCTTGCAGACAGCTGCCTGCTGGCTGTGTGCTCTCATGGAGGAAGCACCAGGCTCTTCTCATACCGGCAGGTGCTAATCCCATCCTAGGATCTGTACTTCATGACCTCATTAAGCCCAGTCACCCCAAAGGCCCCACCCCCAATGCCATCACACCTAGGGCAAGGGCTTCAGTGAACACCTAATGAGGGCAGAGACCTTTGTAGGAACTGATGCTGGCAAAGTTTGTTCTTTTTGGAGTTCTGGCAAACTCTGTTTGTGTTATAGTCATTTCCTTTGATTTCTAGTTTGGGAAATTTTTAAAATCAAGAATATAGTTTTAATTTAATGCTTCTTGGGGGGTATCTATTATGAGTCATTTTTTTTCCTCCTTTGACTAATCAGTTAGACAGTTGCATTTTTCATTGCTGAGTCATTTTTCCATTTTACTAGGTTTGGTTGTTAAATACCTTATTTAGAATTTTTGTGCCTTTTTCATAAGGGAGGTTGTTGTGAACTTGAGAGTATCAATTGTGTATTAAGCCTGACCAGCCATGGAAGAATATTGTTTGCATTTAGCCATCAGCACAAGGAGGACACGGTATCGTGGATGCTCCCAGGTAATGTTCCAAGGCCGGTGATCTCAGAGGGAACAGCCGTGTTCATTGCGTGTGCTGATTACAGAATCAACATATAAACCTTACTGGCCTTAGAGTAGAAAGCTACTGTTGTATCTAAGAGAAGTAAATTGTAGAACTAGAATGTTTTTGACAATTAACTTTTAAATCCCATAGAGAATTTTTATTTTCTTGTCGCTGGTTTTTATCGCAAAGTTTCTTCTATAAATCAGCTGCTTTATAGCCTGTGACAAAACCTAGACCACCTGCACTGTTGCCTGGAGATGGTGAATGGGGGAGCAGGGAGACCTTCTGTTGAACACAGACCAGCAATATTGGGATGTGTTGCAAGGGGGCGTTCAAGGTCAAGTGTCAACTAAACAATTAAAAGACTCCACACTGTGGCAATCAATACGATAATGACCTGGTGGTTTTTCTTGGCAACACATTTATTTCTCAGGGCATGTTTGTATGCACCTCTCTGTGGAATACCATGGTCAGAGAATTACAAAAAATAACTTCATCCATCTGTAAAGCCAGGAAACTGAGCTGGGCTGTCATGAAATTCTTTTCATTATCAATAGTAGAAATCATTATGGGAAATACACATTCTTGTATAAACCAAATATACATGTGTATACAAAGCTTTTAGAAGGGACTTACGGTGAAACTGAATAGATTCACTTTCTGGAAATAATCAAGCCTAGCTTTCTCTGAAACGGATTTTTGGAACTGTGAAAATTTTGCCAAAATTACAAAGCTGATCTGGGATTGAGAAGGATCTAGACCCACATACCATCCTTGCCAAGTCCTGTGGTTTTTCAATAAAAGAGATAGCGTTCAGATTATATTTCAGTATTTATTTCTAGTTCATCACACACGTCAGAAATTTATATTAGTAGCTTATATTAACCATATTAATATAAGCGAGAGGACTAGAATAATCTAAAATTAGGATTTTAAATCAAAGGAAAAAAAAAAAAGAACTCTGTCAATTAAACCTTGACTCGACTTTTAGGACCAGAGAGCATTCTGGAGAAATAGCTCATCACTCTCCATTTCTTCTAGAGGGAAGTCGCCTGTTTCCCTCACTCCAGGGACTGAAAAATGTTCTTTCCTGCAGACATTAGCACCTTCCTCTGTGTTGATTTCTTAGATTTCTTTTACAGTTTTCTTTCTGCCCTTGGTCAGAAAGCATAGGCACTACCCTGGGTGAGTGGAAGTTCTGGTTTTGTCTCTGCTCCCTAATGCACGGGTACACACATCCGCACCTCTGGGGCAGTGAGACAGCCGCCAAGCAGCTGTCACCGCCCTCGTCATCTCAAGGCCATGAGGCCCTTCGGGGTGCTTACAGAGAAATGGAGAGGTTTCTGTGGCTTCTAAGGTGACCACTCCTCCTTCCTCACCCCCTCTGTGAAGAACTGTTGTGGACCCTTTCCAAAGAGGTGCTAGACCCTACAAGGAGCATAGAGAAATGGCCGTGGCAGATCTGAGGGTGTAGCACTCCGCCTGCTCCTCCTCACTGCCCTAGGAGTCCAGGGGTGCAGGGGCATGGAGAGGTGTTCTCATGACCTGGCTGTGCGGAGTACACCTCTGATTAAAAAGTCGGAACTCACCGTGGGTGCCCAGCCTGCAGACACCAGATGCCCACTCCTGGTCCTGTTGGATCCGGGTCCTGCCCTTAATTCCTTAGAGGTCCTTACAATTCCAAATAGCCATGCTGGACGTTGAGGAATACTCATGAGCATGTGGGAGGAAGAGGTTCAGTCCATAGCACCCCCAATCCTAGCGCCCACCAGGACTGGAAACCCTGTGAGTCCCCAGCACTGTCCCAATGGCCACGTGGCCCCTCAGTCTCTGAGCCCACACCTTTACTTGGCATGCACCTCAGCAAACAGCTTTACGTTATTATGATCCGTATTCCTGAAGGTATATCTGAGTCGGTGAAAGTACTTGAGAATATCCCATCATCTATATGCTTGCAGAATACAGACCCTGGTCTGGAACTAACTTTACACGGTTAAAGTGCATACTTTAACCGTGTAAAGTTTCTACAGTGACCGCGGTCTGGAATAACTGGCTTCAGTTTTCAACCACATGCTCTTTCTACTGTGTGAATTGCCCTAATAACATTTTTTTTCATAAAAAACAATACATGTGCTTTGGGGCTTGACTTTATGACCTTCCCTGGCTCTTCCCTTATTAGAATGTTTCTGAGGCTGCCGTTCATTATGCCCATAATGTCCACAGATGGCAGGGCAGGCGGTTTGAATCTTAATGTCAAGAATCCCGCAGAACAATTCATGAACTGCGTAAAATGAGATGTGGCCTGTGTAAGTCCTAAAGGTGTCCCTGACCCACTGCTGCTCACCCATGGAAGGCAGAGCCCCTGGGAGACATCCGACAAGTCCTCTTGTGTCTCTGGTCATTCTCTGCCTGTGGCAGGAGCCCGAATCATCCCTGGCACTGCTCAGGGATCCCTGGGTTTGCGTGTGGACCACCTTGAAGGAAGACTGGGCTTGGGGCTGGGAGCTCAGGTTTCCACTGGCTCGCCTTGCCCTCCCCTCCACTGCCTGGAGTCTGGGCTCTGCCCCGCTATGTCCTCTGCTTCTCCCCTGCCCATGGGCAGAGAGGAGCACACTTTGCTCCCTGCTAGGACCTCCAGCACCAGGAGGCTGTGAGTGGGGTCCACAGGCCTGGGAGGACAGGGAGGTGGGTGCGCTGCCCCTCTGGGTGCAGCCAGGATGCCACCAGCGACAGCAGAGAAGTACCGTGTCCCATGGCAACCTGGGCCAAGAGCAGCCTGTGTTGGTGACCAGCGGCTCAGAAAGCCCTTTGGGGGCTAGAAAGCGAGGATGGTTTTAAAAGCCACCAGAAACATAAGCAACCACGGAGAAGTTCGGCGCTAAACGATGAGCTGTGTGGAATGCCCGAGGAATTCCTTCCTGAGAGGGAAGCTCGCTTGGCTCGCTCTTGGGAAGCAGCTGTCCTGTTCTGGAGCCAAGGGTCAGGTCTGCCGCGCTGCTGTCTTTGTCTCTTATTTGTTTACTCGTTTATTAGTCTGCCCTCATTTCTTATTAATGAAAATTCATTCTTCCATAGCCACCTTGTCACGTATACATTGTTCTGTCTGAATGAACTTTTAAAATGACTGTCTGAAGTCACCTACCCAGTCATCACTCGGTCTCAAAAAGCTGCTGTGAGCCAGCCTGGGCTGGCGAGAGGGGGAGTGGAGGCGTGTGTGCATGCTGGCTCGTGCCGAGATTGCGGTGCCCATGGCATGGAGCATGTGGGGGCTGGCAGTGGGCGCCCCCCTCTGTCCCCGGGTGCCCTCCTGCAGCTTCACCTATGACTTGGTGGAACACAGAAGCCGCTTGGTATCATCTTAGTCTGCTCCCGCTGCCATTGTCAAACACCTGGCTGGGCAGCAGAAACCACAGACAAGGCCTCCTCTGCGGAGCCCTTCCAGTGCTGGGGCTGGAAGTCCATGGTCAAGGTTCTGGCAGATTTGGTCTGGTGAGGACCTGTTTTCTGGTTCACAGACGGTGCTTTCCTGCTGTGTCCTCACATGGCAGAGAGTGAACAGAAGAGAAAGGGTGAGAGCAAGAGAGAGTAAAAGAGAAAGGTGACAGCTGCACACAGGCTGTCTGGGCTCTCCATCCTAAGGGCACTGGTCCCACTCATGACCACATCTCCTAGGGGTGAGGATTTCACCGTATTTGGCAAACAGACAGACTGCATGTTCTTAATTTAACATTAAGCCTATTGCAGGCAAATGACACGCTGATGGGGCGGTAAAAGTACTGGAACTGCACTCCCTGAGGACTCGCACTGTCATCTGGGGGCCTACAAGGAAAGGGAGTGGCCTGGGCGCTGATGGGGGCCAGGCACTGCTCCGCACACTTTAACCGTGTAACTGACTTAGACGCTCAGAACACACCCGTGGTGTAGGAACATTCCTATACCATTTCCAGTGAAGGAAATTAAGGGAACTAAGGAGACTGGAGGATTTCCCTTGCAGTCCCAGAATGGTGTTGGGTGGGCTGAGCTCACAGCTGGGAATTCCGGCTCCTGAGCCAGCCCTGACCTGTGTCGCGTGGTGCCGTCTGTACTGTGTTTTCATACGCTTCGTGTTTTAAGCAATGCTTTTATTCTGTTCAAGCTTCGTAACCTTGCAGCCGTCAGCCCAGTGAGAACCGTCCTGTTTCTATGACAGGGAAGCCAAGCTTCAGAGCGGCGTGTTGCACAGCCAGCCCGCAGGTGGAGGTCAAGGCCTCCCTGTGCTTCCTGTTCCCGTACTTGGACCTGTGTTGCTGGGAAGACAATGGCCTTTCTGCTGCCTGCAGGGCTTTGTGCCTCGTCTCCAGCTTCTCTTCCATCTGGGAGGTGACAGAAGGGCCAGGGGCACCTACCTGTCCTCTGTGCAGGCTTGGCTGGGTCCCTCTTGCCCCAGAGCACTTATTCCCCCCAGCGGTTGGCTCCATAGTTCAGCTCCTTTCTCACCTCCAAGAACCGTGGTGGGGGCCAACTTCTGAACTGTTTCCAGGGTTGTCCAGCCCTCCATGAAACTCATGGTGCACTTGTCTTACCCGGGCTCTGACAGTATCTCTCATAGTCAGAAATCTTGCCTCTTTCATTTTAAGTTTTACATCCTTTTCATTTAAGATGTGGCAGAAATGTTGCTTGACTTTGTTTGGGCTGTCTTTGATGGTCAGGTCAGACCAGACCTCTGCTGTGTGCTGGGGACAGGCTGGTGGAGATGCCGGTGTGGGCAGCTTTCCATCAGCAGGGATGGTCTGGGCTGGGGGCTTGTACACGGGAAGCTTCCTGAAGGACGTTTGGGGATGACGGGGGCAATCAGGTATGATTAAGGAAAGGTTTAATTTTAATTGAGGTTTGAAAGTTAGTGCTTTTTTAATTAAATTGTTTTAAATCCCATAGCTGAATTTCCCAACAAAGCTTACTTTGGGCTAAAGAAACCCAACAAGACCTGATTTCTTCTGTGCTTTATAAAGATTGCTATATGGTTCATGGCTCAGTACACGCTGGTGTTCAGAAGAAAGCCTGTATTAGAGAAAAAAAAAAGAAAACCTGTGTCATATCATTGGTGACACAGCCAAAGGGGCTCTTTTCTACATGACTCGGGGATCCAGATGGCTACAACCTTTGTAAGAGATTACACCAATTCTAGAATATTTTTCCTCTGGATATGCCCAAGGACATGGAGATTTATATTATATGAGCAAAAATTTAGAAACAACCTTAAAGTTCTAAAATAAAAGCATGATACAATGCATTACGTATCAGAGCCTGGCAGCTCAAATCATCCTTTTGAAGAATATTTAATAACGTGAGTAAAATACTTAAGGTATAAAGGTAACTGAAAAATATATGACTCAAGGCTAAATATAAATATTATTTATACAAAGGGCTCTGATACTAATGTTTGGTTTATAGATGACTTCTTTGTTTCTTTATACTTTGAAAAATATGATCCAAAATTTTGGAAGTAAGCTTATTTTGAGTTTGTAATTAAAAGCATGCCCTAACAATTGTATGTGGAAAATTTTATACATTAATAGCTTATTTTTATTTAAAAATTATTTGGAAAAGTGTATTTTCTATAAAAATATATATTAATATATCTTGCCATTTCCTAGGACATTAAAATTTCACTGCCTACAAATGTAATTTTTTTGCCATGACATTACAATTTAGACAGTTGCCTTTCACAGGGAACATTTTCAAATATTTGGAATAATTGGAATTGCTTTTTTAATTTATGAATCTGAAGATCTTTGAAGTTCTGAGAGATTGGCATACATATTTTTGTGTGTACTAACTGGATAATAAAATTGGGCATTCTAAGGTGGTTCACCAGTAGGTTGATGGATTATCCAAAGTTTTCTTTCTTTGCTGAAGGAAAACTTACAGTGAATAAGCCATGAGTTCTGAGCATTACATCCCTGATGATTTTACATCTGATAGAAGACCAGCTGGTAGGCTTACTCCACACATCCCTTGAATCCAGAGATTGTCAAGGAAGTTACTAGAGAGAATCTGTGCGGAGAGATCAAACGAGAGCTGTGTCTCCCGTGGCTTTGAGAGACGGATATTTATGAGTTACTCAGGCTGGTGAAGAAGATCTTTTATAAAAGTGCCATGAGGAGATAAAACATAGCATTTCTGCCTGTAAGAACTGAATAGAGCAAATACTATGTGGTGTTTTCCCCCAGCACTGGTGAGAACAGGCCTGTGATTGCAGATGTTCACGTGTGAATGCAAGTGGGCTTCCGCCAGCCGTGGCAGAGCCGGGAGGGCTGGCAGTGCGAGTTAGCAAGTGCCTAGGTGGGGGACCCGGAGAGTGGGAGGTGGAAGGGGCTTGGCAGGAGGTAGGGGTGCTGTTTGGATGGGGATAGCTGGGATGGCCTCTCTTCCTCCTCCCGAGATCTGTCCTATCCTCATAGAGACGTCCCTAGAGATAGTGGCACTGCCCTGGGGTAGACCTGCTTCCTGTGATTTGATTTCCAAGAAGGTCAGGAACCTTATTGTCAGTATCTGCCTGGCCTGGGGTTTGGAGTCCTCTCTCCAGGCCGATGTCCTCTCACTTGGGTCTCCTGTCCTCTGTCAGCATTCTCAGCACAAAGTTGTTACAGGATGAAATGGAAACTCACCATGTTCCTGAAACAGCAGGCACGTCCTGCAGACTCACTCAAGCTGGGCCGCCCTCAGCAGGACTTCTGCACGAACCTTCTGTGCGATTCCCATGTCAAAATTCTGCCCTCTTGTCCCACCCTGTGACTCCCCTCTAGTCTTAGCAGTAACTTCTCAACATTGTGTTTCTCAATTTCCTTCCCCAAAGCTACTTCTTGACTGAGTTGTTATAGCACTATGATTAGGAATTAGAGAAAGAACCTGAGTGTAGTTGGTTTCAGCAAGATCCCACACATTCGGGGTCCCTATCATTGGGTCCTGGGCTCTCTGCCCTGCCTGAGGGGATGGTGGTGATTGTTCAGCAGGTGTCCCCTGAGATGCCCACCTCTGTATTCACATCCCCCAGCACACACGTTCTACACACTGGGCACGCTGAGGCCTTTGGCACCCGCTGTGCTCTGCTCTCTCAGACCTGGCCTGCCAACTGATGGCTAGTGGTCATACTCACTCCCTGAGCCTCCCCTGAGCACACCTGATGGAGCTGTCCCGCCAGATTTGGCTTTGTACTTCAGCTCCCAGCTGGGCACCAGCAAGACACCTGCTCATACTATGAACATCATAGCTGACCGGAAAGGGCCAGATGCCTCTCTGGGCATTTAGGACACCTGCAGTGAGAGCAGCCTCCACAGGGCCTCCTTGGAGCTGCGTTCCCAGCACCTCCACTTTGTCCCTGTGTTCACGTCAGGCCCCAAATTCAGAATGCAGGTGATTATGTCACGTGACTTAGGAGGGAGATGGTGGAAGAAGAAGATGAGGGAAACGAAGTGGGGAACACGCTTTCCAGCAGAGCCATCCCCCGTGAGGACCGTGAGCGTCAGCCACACTCTGGAAAAGGGGAGTATGGCCTGAGGGTTGAGAAGAAAAACAAGTTGGGGCAAAATTACTGTTTCTGGGCTAGGGAGGTTGATGCAAAAGGTTTGGCAGATTGTGTTTTAGGAGGAATATCTGAGCAAGGCCAGGAGCTGTGGGCAGCAAGAGCATGATGACTGGTCACCTCTTCCAGGCCTCTGTGTTTCTCCCCACTCTTTGTGCGACTTTGACCAGACATTTCTATCTCCACCCTGGTGATCCGTGAACATAAAGGATTCTCCTCTTACCTGCCATGCTTCTTCTCAGTCTGGGCCGATAATCATCTGTTTCAATCTGAACGTTTCCAGATAATTGGGGTCATGTTATCTGGAAAGGGAAAAACACCCAGCTTTTGGCATTGACTATGCCTAAATCAAAACTTGTCTATAAAAACAGTTTAGTCAGGCTTCTAGATAACATATGGCACGCCTCTTTATAGTCGTTGATTTCATTAGCGTGAAACATTTTACGGTTCCTCTTTCTCTGTCGTGTGTACAGTGGAAAGCCTGTTGCAGTGTGGATGGTTCCACGGAATCTCTCCCCCCATGGATGGATTCCAGGGAGGTGTTCTGGGAACGTTGCTGTAAACAGTGCTTAGTCGATGAACCTGCTTTTACTGTCTTCTCCCGTTTTGCTTCAGCGTGAAATTATCAAACAGCATTGGGTAAAAGTCACAAACCAGTATCTTCAGCTTTTCACAGGCGCATCAGAATGTGAGTCTGAGGGGACTCTTGCATCAGCGTTTGGGCTCGCCCTGCTTCCCCAGACCATCAACATTATTGTAATGTCATTAGCTCTGCTTAGTGGCAGACATTTGCAATCCTAATTATTAAGAAACACAGTGTAATGTTTTGCAGATCTCATTTCAATGATAAAAGTTCACCAAATAAGGTCTTGACAAATGCATCTAGTACTCTCCTCGGGAAAGATGGTAGAGACATGAAAATATGGACTGTTGGTGGTAGACCGTATATAAAGGGTTCTGTCTCCTCCCTCTGTGTAGAGAGTGCAGTGATCCTATTTTCTAATATTTTTCTTCCTTTGTGTTTTTTTTCCCAAAAATAATTATATTAAAAGAAAGCATAAACAAGGGAAAGAAATAAGCAAGCAAGCAGAAAAGAGAGATAATAAAAATTTGCATGCTATAGATATACACAGATACTAAGCCAGATGGTTTCATTCAGATATTTTAAAGAGCCTCACGGTGATGTAGGGATAATTTTAAATGACTATGAAGTCATTCTGGCAAAGAAAATGCATAGCAAAGCAAAGGATACTGCTGTTAGGTTCAAAGAGATGTGTCCCTGCCTGGACCCCGGCTTATCCACTCTCCCATGACAGCCGAGCAGCCAGGACCAGCTAAGCAGGTGCTCAAATGTGACCCCAAACAAATGTATAAGAACAATATTTTGTTTGAATGCTCCTCTATTCTAAGTGATCACAGTCGTAGGTGCTACTTCTAATGTAAATTATTTGCACATAAATTATTTTTCTTGTTCAAAGACAAGGCAAAGAAATTAATCAGAACAAAACTGAGTAAGATATTCAAGCAAACATTAATATTTTAATTTCTCTTTTCTGCTTGCTTGTTTCTTTCCTTCTTTCAACACAATCTCAAGAAAAGACAAACTCATCGTCTGTGAAAACCCCAACCATCTGCATCAGTGCAAGTTCAGGGCAACTTGAAAGGTGCTCTTGTGGCTGTAATTTTCTTCCTTTTGAATGTGTGATAGTAGCACATGGTTTTCTAAAGTTGAGGAATCAGTAATTTATCTCATCAATCCTTACTATTATGTGGAAACATCTGATTAGAAGAAAGCCACATGCTCAGACAAGATGCTTCACCTGTGCTCCTTAGAGTTTGAATCCAGCAGGGGAGAAAACTGATGTACAGGGGCCCCTCTGGCTTGAACGGACAGTGGTGTGAGGGCTGGAGCAGGTGTGACCTCAGGGGGCCTTAGACCCTTTGGACGTTTTAATTCCAGCAGCCATTTTGCTCCCTCTATATCTTCTTTCTTTAATATTTTTGTGTTACCTTGTCCCAAAGGATCCTTAGTCAACAAGGATGGTGCTGTTGTTCTTTTCCTCACTGTTCCTAATGGCTCTCTCCTGAAGTGTACATCTGGCCATCTTTCAGGAGGCCTCACTTTGTGTTCCTAAGCGTAGACACCCCAGGACGTGGTGTGTTTCTCCTCCGGGAGCATAAATGTCAACATCTGAAACTGCATCCACCTAGCTTCCCTTGCTGCGCTCTGGGGAAGGTGTCCTGCAAATTCAGGAGTGACCCAGCAAGGGGGCAGGGGGGCAGGTGTGTCTGGGACCAGGGGTCCATGGGGAGTCTTTGGTTCAGTGTGAAGAAGGATGTGCCGGGAAAAGCAGAGAGCAAAGGAACGGGCCAAATTCGGAGCCCCCCCTCACTGGTATGTGATGCCAAGCACACTCACGCATCAGGCCCAGTGAGTGGGGTTAAGAATGGCACCGTCTCATCTCAGGGAACATTGCAGACCCCAAACCTTGAGGGTGCGTGCCTCTCCCTGCAGAGAGAGACCAGCCACAGCCACAGACCCGTGTCCAAGGAAGTGGGTTGTGCGCCGTCCTGACCTGACGGCCCTGCTCCCAGCCACATGGGCTGCCGGGCCGAGCCTTGGCCGGGGCTTCCCAGGGGCTTTGCAGGCTCCGTTGCTCTGCGCGTCAGTGAGGAGAGAGCAACTTTGCTGGCTGCCAGGGTTTCCGTTGGTCTTAAATGGCCCTTTTTGTGTTTATGCTTCCACATTTGGGCAGGATTCTTCTGCCCTTGGCAGAGAGTTGAACCATGTTACAGGTTGGCTGCTGTTGGGATGAGGCTGTCCAGGACTGTCCTTGGTCCTTGCAGCGGGGGGCCAGTCTGCAGCCCAAGACCACAGTGTGTGTTTGGGAGGCCTGAACGCTGGCCTGGGTCTCCCCACAGAAAGCCAGGACCTGCCACCTTTAGGAAAAGCGACCTCCTCGGCAGCTCGGTCACACTCTTGATGGACCTCATGGCTTTGTCTTGAGCCAGGTTCCAGGTGTGTGCCGAGTGACAGTCAGGGTCTTTGTGCCTCTCCCGACTTCTGAGTTTGGTGACGTTGTCTTCTCTAAACTGAGCATATTTTCAACTGAATTTAGTTTCTGTTTTAGAGAAATGATTCTGAGGTAAAATCTCATGGTGGATTTCACTATTTTCAAGGCAGTGTTCTCCTGAGCCCTTAACAAAGCTCGTGGACACAGCCCTGACTGGCAGACCTCAGAGGTGTCAGGGGTCACATCTGCCCCATCCCTGTGCAGACCCCTCGCTGGCTTGAGAGGGACAACAGGCTTGGACCTGTCACACTCATGAGATTATGCTGATGTGGAGGGCAGGATTTAAGACAGAGCAGCGTCAGCCCGACCTCGTCCCTCTCCGTGTGTTACAGGTGACCTGTGTCACACACGTGAACGACACATACAGGGAGACACATCCATGGTGATGTCCATCGTACACAGAGACACACACGGACACAGACACACAGAGAAATGCACAGACTCACACTCTCAGTGTGAAACAGAGAGAAACAGGAACAGACACACACAATGCACATACAGGGACACACAGACACACACAGACCCACGCAGGACACGTGCACAGATACACAGACACACAGACACACAGAGGACACTCAGGACATGTTCACAGACACACAGACACACACAGACCCACACAGGACGCGTGCACAGATGCACAGACACACAGACACACACAGGACACATGCACAGACACACAGAGGACTCTCAGGACATGTTCACAGACACACAGACACACACAGACCCACACAGGACACGTGCACAGATGCACAGAAACACAGACACACACAGGACACATGCACAGACACACAGACACACAGAGGAAGCTCAGGACATGTTCACAGACACACACACACATTCATTTGCCACCAACTCCTTTAATTTTATGATGACACTGTAGGCATCGTCTAGGAAAGTGGTTCCCGAGCGCCGAACACCTGGAACCCACTGGTATCTGCTGAGACCCTCCTGGATTCCCCAAGCAGGAGGCATTTTTAGACACCATTTAGAGGGATTTATTAGCATTCCCTACTCCATGACAGGTTTGATGTCTGTCCTGCAGGGTGGAGATAACCCTCCTTTCTCTGACCCAGGCTTGTGTTTTTCCTTATTGTCACCACATTGAAACTACTGCGCTAATGTGCTTTCATTTGTATGCACAGCATCTTGGTACGCACCAATGAATTAATCACTAGATCACAAACTTGCTGTGGAAGAAAAACTTTTACAGGCACAAGTTTTTATTAAGGCGCGTGCACACACAGACACCATCTCGAGCCACACTGAGCAGGCTGCTGCCAGCCTTCGGCCGCACAGTTTCACATGCCGGGCACACGGCTGAGCTGTGGTTGAGACGCTGATATTCTAGAGGGGCAGGGAGGATGAGGAAGACCACAGTTGGCCTCCAGACACGTCCATGCTGTGGCTCAGGTGGCTTCTGCTGGCCCCACTATCTGCAGCTGAGTCACATGGCCACACCCAGCAGCTGGGACACTTGGCAAAGCCATTTGTTTTCCAGCCGGCTGAAGGCCGATGTCTATGCCCGGCTCTGTTGCTAAGGAGCAGCAGAAGTGATCACACTGGGCTAGCCGGCCTCTGTCTCTCACTGCCCTGTCTGGGTCTGGCCACTGCCTTGGTGACTGTGAATGGAGCACTGGTGCAAAGCTTTCTCTGTACTCTTTGCCCAGGCACATCAATCAAGGATGCCGGTGGCAGTCCTGCCCTCTCTGTCACCACCTCCCCTGTGTGCACATCCAGCTTTGAACATTACACCCTGCTGGGTATTCAGGGATTTAGTCAGCATCCTCAGGCCAGCACGGTCCACGTCCCTGGGACTTTTCCAGCCTCCGTCCCCTCCCTTACCTTGCGCCGTCTTCCAGGGTTTGCTGTCTTGTAGGAGGGCGGTGCCTTTCCCTTGTAGGACACAGACTTGGATGCGTCCTTGGGTTCCCACCCCCAGCACTGCTGTCAAGGGGTCCTCCCAACTTTCCCCTAAAATAGGTGTGCCGCGTGCCATTTCCAACCTTTCTCACCGTGGAGCGTCCTCGGTCAGGAGCTCCTCCAGGGCCCCGCCAGTGTCCAGCAGCCCCAGAGCCACCCACGGCAGGGGCCACTGTAATGCACCTGCTGTCGCTCTGTGCCCTGGGGCCAGAAACCCTGTGATAATGGTCCTTCTCCTCCACCCCCACATAATCAACCTCAGAAAACTGCCTTCCCTTTTACTACAAGGGGTCAGGCTGTTCATTCTTATTCACGGTTTCTACAGACAGGAGGGAAAGAAGCCGTTTTCATTAATCCAGTGAGCACGGTGAACCTGCCAGAAAGGTACAGATGACACTTCTGCAGGGAGAGGCGAGCTAGTGGAGCTTCCCACAGACGGTCCTGCGAGAGGAAGTATCACCAGCCGGGGCCGTCTGCAGTGGCTGAGGCCTGAGGGGCCCCAGTGCTCTTGGGTGGAGTCCAGCAGTTCTGCACGACCTTGAGGGTCTCACTGCCTGCAGACACCTGCCTGCCTCTCAAAACCTCCTTGAGAACCCTGCACACTATGTGCCCTGCCCGACTCTGCCCTGGCTCTGCACCCCCTGCCCCAGCAACAGTGAGACCAGCAGGGGCAGCTGTATGTCTCGGGCTGTTCGAAGTTCTGGTTCCTTTCAGGCAAATTTACTATGGAAAAAGGATTTTAAAAATTGTGATAAAATATGATAGGTTCTGAATAAAACTCACACAAGACAACCTAACACAAGTGTCAGCTCTTGACGTGTGCCTGGCTCCTCGCACTTTAAACTTAAAAAAGCTCTTTCAAAACACTGTCACGTTCGGGTCAGAGAGGAGACGAGAGCCTCGTGCCACTGAGCACAGGACATCCAGCGCCAGGGCAGGTGCGTCTGCATTCTGTCTCTGTTAGTGTCATGGGCAACCCCTATGTATTATATTGAAAGTTATTGTCCACATACATTTTTAGCTTCAGTAATAGATGAAGCTACACAGGAGATAGATTCCAGTTTTACAGATGGGGACTGTGAGTACCAAAGAGATTGAGCTGCTGTCTAAGCTGGTGGAGCCTCTTTGCAGGCGAGCTGCAGTTCACAAGTGCGTTTTCCTGACGGGCCACACTGCTGTGTATTCACAGCTGTTTATGTGAAGTTCATGTGACCGAAACCATGTTTGTCTGTATCTGCCCATTAAAGTAAGCTGTGTGATGATTTTGTGGCTAACATAACTTTTTCAATTTTTAAAAAGAAGCAGTATAAAGAGTTGACACTGTTCTGCTGCATTACTCAGAAAAAGCAGACACCATCTCATTCTGCGTATTCACACGTCTGTGTGTGCAAAGATACAGACAAGTATTTTATTGTTCCCTCAAAATACAACGTGTGTCAAGATGTTTCATTTACTTAGACGTGAGAATGCCAGATTTTACCTTATACTTGATTTACAAGAAGTATCACTATACTTTGAATAATTTGGGTTATTAATTAATCCATAATTATACATTTCCAGGGGTGTGTATGAGTGGCTTTCTAAAACTGATATTTTTATATTTAGAAATTACTCTTTTAATGAATTTGGAAAATGGCGATGCAATGATTGGCTTTATATAGAACTTGCTCCATTTTTATGCGTTTAAACCCACAAACTACCATTTGTGATTTGCCATTCATGAGCCACACAACATAAAGAGCCTTGTTGATGCAAGTGGCTCAAAATCATACAGACCCCTTAAAGTTTCTGTTGGTGACTCTGTCCTCGTGGACAACTGTAAAGTCTGTTTTCTTGTGTATTAATCACTTTAGTGGGATCCTTACCTTCCATTTTCCAAAGGACATGACCCATGGAACTGAAACTGACTAAAATCAAAGGGAGCTTGCGTGGACTGATCCTGTTCAAAGGTACGGAACTTTCTATACATTTCGCTTTTCTTTTATTTCTACATGTAGCTGTTAACGTTGAGTGCAGAAGTGGGCTTTGTCATGGAACACCTTTAAGGGATTTGTGTGATTTTTAAGAAGATAAAAATATGCAGAAAATATCAAGGTGCCTAAATTTAGTTGAAGCTGTTATAAATTTCAGGAAATGTTTTTTGGGTTCTTGTTCCACCAATGAAGTCAAATGACCTCTTTATGCGTCTCCAATGTCTCACATTATTTAGTCCTTTAAGGAAACTGTTGTAATTAAACAGTGTGAGAAAAGGTATCAGGAATAATGAATGTGACTTTTAGGAAATGATTTACTGCCAGGACTGGTTCATCAAGTGAGAGTGAAAACGCAGTGGAGAGCCCAGGTTACTAAGATGTGCTGCGTATCCACAGAGCGATCTGTGCATGGCATGGTTGCCAGAGTTCATGTACAGAGTGCTGCACTTGGTCCAATGGACGACACTGGCTATTTAGTTATTTGAGATTTTAGTAAGATGCAGAGCAGTTAGGTAACTCATGAACCAGTACACTTTTTTGTGTATTTGATTTCTCTGTCCAGATTTGTATGAGACAGAAAAAAATACCTACACTGATCAAAAGTACTTCCCAGTAGGAGCAGTGGGCCACCCTGGCCATTTTAAATACATTCTCGTTCTGCTTACGGCCATTGCAGTTATCTGGAACTCTGGTCATGTGATTTCAATCACAAATTGAAAAATTCGAGTGAAGTATTCAAGCAAATTTTCAACTGTGTTTATTGATTGAGCAGCTAAAAGAGATTAAACAAAGCTGCAGTGTCAGAGTCTACAGATCCCCCAACCTGCCAAGTGCCCCATTTCACCACACGGACTTTGGGCCTTAAATGCTGCTCCCACCTCCCTATAGAGATTATAGTGGAATTAAACACAAGTATCTCCTCAAGTGCTTGGGAGGCTGGGCGGCGGGGGGGTGGGGGGGGAGGCGGTGTCACAGAGACAAGGTGATTCTGCCCCGGGGCTGGGCTGTCACTGTGCCCTGCCAGGACAGTGTTCCTCTCCTGCAGGCCAGAGTGGACACAACTGGCCCACGAGTTCTGGATCATTCTTTCACTATTGCACACTGCCTGGCAATATGATGTTTATGCTGCTATTTAGAAAACACCCACTTTTCAACTTGGGGAAAACCTGTCCATAACATGACGGCTTCGATCTATGTTTCTGGTGGTCAGTGATTTGTGGTTACTGCACCCACTCTCTGGGTCTTTGTTCTTGGCAAAGGGCAGCCTTCAGCCCTAGACCTCAGGGCAAGAAAGAGATGGGCTCTGCCTGGATTTCCTGGGTGTGTGTGAGCATGCACAGAACTTTCTCTAGCTGCAGAGATCCTATATGATAGACACATAAGGATATAGGATTTTTTTTCACTTTGGATTATTATTTTATGCACCTTATTTTGCCCGTTTCATAGTAACAATTTAGTTCTACATACACACCCTAGAAGAGATGCTGTTTTTAGTCAGGCCCCAATAGTTTTTACTTAAATTTGTGTGCTTAATAAAGCTAACCGTAGGACAGTGAGCATCATAAAGTCAGCATGGTGCAAATTAAAAAGCAGGATGCCGCGCTGAGCCCTGGGTCGGGCCACGGCAGAGCCTGTCAGGAAAGCCGTGTGTGCAGGTTTACCCCACCTTGAAGACCAGCTCAGGGCTATTTTCAGTCTGGTTGTGTTTGTTGTTTGGATATAATTCCAGCAATCAGGTAAGTGATGAAGACTGGTACTTGGCTGTGTTTTCCGTTTAGCTATGGCAGAAATAGCCAATCAAGACATTGGTGGATGCATTCTCTAATTGTATAGAATTTTATTTAATTATTTATAAGCAATTTGTTGCCAATGGTATTTAAAGAAGCGATGTGATACTTAGCCTATTATAGTAGGTTTAGTTTTATGGGTATATCACTAAATTATTAATAGTAATAAATTTCAAAACAGGCCTTACATTTATTAACAGTTTGCATTATGGCAACTTGTAATGACACCATATCTCCCACAAGGCAGAGATCACCTCACATCAGCTCACTTTTATTTTATTTTTTTGTTAGATCACAGCCATGTGAATATGATATGTAGACTGACCATCGTGGGCCCAGGGTCTGAAAGGCAACAGGTGTTAACTGAGCATTGAATGGAAGGCGGGTGTGTCAGGGGCAGGATGAAAGACCTCCCTGATCAAAGGCTTCCTCTGCAGCAGGGATCAGAAAACCTGGAGTCAGTAGAGGTCTCAGTGATCTTGCAAACAGCCTGAGTGAGGGACAAATTCCCACTGGGCTGCGCGGGAGCTGGGCCCAGGGCCGAGACCTCCCTGCAGGCGTACATCTGACTCCACAGTGAAAGCCAGCCACCCACCCTGAGCAGGGCAGTCTCTGCTGGTGTTTGCAGGCCCTGCCTCACAGCAGGAGCTTGCCTTCGCCAGAGGTAAAGCATTGAAATGTGTTAGACTCTGAACACCTGTGAGGAGTGAAGCCTGCACCACAGTCAAACTCGAGACCTGAGTTTCCCCAGCACTTAGCATCCAGCCCCAGGCAGACAGATGAGCCGCTCTGGTAAGGAGGAGAGACCCATCCTTGGGCTCCTGGTGGAGGCCGTGCCGGGCTCCCTGGAGGCACCTGTGTGTTCTCAGAGTGGCTGCCTGTGTTCACAGCCTTAGTGTGCTGGACGCAGCAGGGACCACAATGGAGCGAGACAGGCCGCCTCCCCTGGGGTTTACGAAGAGGAATAAATGTAAAGTCAGGTGTGTGCCACAACTGCCCGTGGGCCTGCGCTGAGAACTCGGTTCCAGGCCTCTCCCAGACATCTCAGACCACGGTCTCCAGGGGAGCCCAGAGCCTTCTTGGCCGCTGGTGGCCTCAGTGGACCTCATTCCACTCAAGTCCATAAACCAGCGGGTAGGATTTCCAGAGCAGGAGACAAAGGGAGGAGACTTCCACAGAGGAACCAGACTGCAGATAGATGGGCAGCTCATCTTATTCTCACACTGAATGTAGAACGCAGTTATTCATTTATGCACTTAGCAAATATTTGCGCAGACTGTGTCCCAGAGTCTGCGTAGGTGTGTCTAAACCCATTAGACATTTGTTTCTAGCCATATTAAATTCAGCAGTGGCTAAAATACAACACACACTGATGATGGGGATATCTTAGATGCAGGAGGAAGGAATGTCCTTTCCAATAAAGGAAAACAAATCAATTATAGCAGTCTATTTCCTCTTGTTGAAAAAGCATATGCAACTTGCTTGCATTGTTAAGAATAGAGACCATAAATACAGGAAAAAATGAGGCCAGTTTTTGGTGTTCTGTTTTTTGTTTTCTTTTTTATTAAATCATAGCTGTGAGTTTTTAAATTACCCAAACTAAGCTATATAACAATCTAGTAGGCACAGATTATGTTTAATGTAAACAATTAGGAAATATGAGTGGACACGCATTTAAATTCCATGCTAGAGCTGAGAAAGTTTACAGTGATATTTTTGTGTGTGTACTTTTTAATTTTATGGTATTAAATTCATGACATAGTTTAGTGCTCAAACCTTGGGAGGTGGAATCTCATGCAGTCATCGTGTCTCGCTGGGCACTGGATGCATCCAGAGTCTCTGTCCAGCTGGGGTCCCCTGATGCTGCCACTGGTGGACATGGCCCCAGTTCCAGAGGGAACCCCATGGCTGCCCTGAGGGGCTGCTGGGCTGGGGGCCATGAGGGCTGTGCTGTGCACAGCTGGAAGGCCCACAGAGCCATGAGGGCCGTGCTCTCTGCACAGCTGGAATGCCCACAAGGCCCATCTTCCTGCAACTGATGTTTCCTGCAGGACTCAGGGCAGGTGGAACAGAGTGTGTGTGTGTGAGGCACCTTGGCTCACAGGGCGTGGATGGCAGGTGTCTGTGGGAGGTGGTGTGTCTAGTCCTCCCTCGCTGCATCCTATAGGTGCTCAAACTAAAACCTGGGTTGGAGGGCACTCTGTGCCTGCCCTGGCACCTGCCCCTTGCCTCCTGGGAGTCCGCGTGCAAATGATGCTAAACTTTGCTGAGGATGGTCACAAGTTGCACTGTCTTCCAGGGAATGTTCCCTTCGCCCTCTGGCCTATTCCCTCCTGCTGGCTAGAGCTCGGCTGGAGCAGAAGGGTGGGCAGGGGATGCCTGTGTTCATTGTTCCGGGGCCCTTCCCGGCAGGAAGTAGACTGTGTGTGCCGTTTCCAAAGACTTGGGCAACTGTAGGATGTGGGTTGAGTAGTGAACTTGAGCAAAATGCTTTTAGGGGCCGAATGCCCTATAGGCCACTAAAACGGTTGCCAAGCTTTGTGCCGAACCTGGGTGGGGCCTGGGCAGCAGAGCGCCTGCCTCGGGCCCATTTATGACACTGGTGCCTCTCGTGGTAATTGGTGTGAGCAGTGAGGCCTCTCATGCTAGTGGTGAGACAGACGGGCCAAGAGCTCTGCGGGACTCAGGTGGCTGCTTTCTGACACTGTCTGCGACGAGAGCTTCCAGCGTTAGGAACCTGCATCCTTGTGCACCAGAGGTCCCGAGGAACCTCCTGTGAGACTCAATCCACGCAGTCTCCTTCCTCCTGAGGACGCGGCTTTCTACTCCCAGGGAGACTGTGCCGTGAGGCTGGTGCTGGGCCTTCCTCTGTAGTGGGGACAAGGTTTTCTCCCAAGTGCCTATGGCTGCTTATTTTGCTTTGTGGTTTGCATGGAGCCAAGGTCCATCCCCATGTGAAGGGCTGGGGAGGAGACCTGCCTCCTGGGAGTGCCCCAGGGTGGAGGGTGGGAGCCACCAAGCCTCTCTAAGCATCATGGCTGTGCCCTGAGCCCACATGAGTTAGGGGAGGAGATGCATCAAAGCCCGGGCCTCGCCCTCTGGGTCTCCATCGTTTACTTTGTGATGTTTTTGCTGTTCTGACTCCTTCGGGCCAAAAATTAAGTGTCAATATTAATCCTAAATCAGAGGTGATTCTTTTGCAGGAAGCTTCCGATGGGTCTGTGTGGAAAGTGCTCTGATGAGGAGAGGTGCAGTCCAGGCACCGAGATTCTTGTGTCAGTGAGACAGGGCCGGTCTCTGCGCTCTCAGCCTGTGCACCATGTGCCAAATGAGGGCAGTGTAAATGGTACAGTTCTCAAGCTGCATGAGCCAAGAGGATATTCGTATGGAAATCTTTTCTGAGGAGAGCCTGGGAGCCAGGGAGGGGTGCTGGTGTGGCAGCTGCTATGGAGAAGCCTTGAACTTCTTTGAAAATAATTTAATTTGTGATCTTTAACAATTTTCCTGGCACACCTAAAATCCTCTCAGGGCACAGCAGTGTGCTGTGGCACCCTGGCTGAAAAACACTACTACATGTTGCTGCAAAATGATTTCTATTTTTTTAAACTTTTCAGTTTTATTTCTTGAAATTATGTTTTTTAGCTCAGGTATTTCCAGTGCATATTTTATAACCAGTGTTATGACTTTACTTTTTTAGTCTTTTTAGAAACTCTAACATTTCACAACTTTTAGCTTCCTTTAGTTTTTTGTGTGTGTGTGTGGCTATCAATTTTTAAAGGTCTAATTTTCCCATGTTAAATTTTAGAAAAAAATATTTTTGAGGGGAATAGTTAATGGTTACGATACTTTTTGGATGGTAACACTTTATCAGGTGCAATTTTAACCATTATCAAACTTTTTGTAGTTGCTGCTAACTTTTTCTTCCCATAATATTTTTAAGAAATGTTGTTAATTCCTGAGAAAACTCTGGGCAATTTCCCTGGGGGAGCCCTGGGTTTTCTGCTGTCTGGGATTGTCTAGACGAGGTTCTTGCCCCTTCACTGCCCGACCCCTTTGTCTACACTGATGTCTGTCCCCACCCTGCCCTGGGCCTCTTTGCTCTTTATCATTCTTAACCTGGTTTTTTTTTTTTTCTTTTTTCTTAAACAAATGCTTACATCATACTTTTCTCTTTACCTGGCTGCCTCCCAAGTCCACAGAAGTCACAGTCACCCAGTGTGTGTGCTCCAGATGCCACCACTGCCTGTAGTGACACTCTTTAACTAGGACTGAGCCGGCTGTGAAGATGTGGTTGATGATTGAATTTGCCATCCAGCTGGACTCTGCTTGTCCCAGGGTTTACTTGTGTTAATGCCCAGAAGTGCTGGGAGAGCCTTTGTTCAGTGGGGCAGGAAAAGACAGTATTTCACCTCCCTTTACAAACGTGAATTGCTCTGTTATGCTGCCAATTTTATAGAAGGGTAGAATGTTCATGAGATATGCCCCTGCAATTTTGCAGTGTTTATTTCTTTAATTATTTTCTCCTTTCTAATAATACTGAGTCTCTTGTCCACATCGTAAAACAGTAGAATCTCTCAGTTCAAAAAATGCTCAATTTAATAATTCCTCATTGTAAACATATATCATAACATTGTATGCAACCTCGATAAGTTGTAAAATTATTATTTGTCAAAAAATAAAATTCGCATACAATTAAGAAATGATCTCTGGTAAATGTAAGCATAGTTTCATAATTTTTCCCATGTGAATAATTATCATGGTATTTTGGTAGCTTATGAGTTTTGAAAGCAAAATGATAAACATTTATAAAAGCCTCCTGATGTATGTGAGAAACAAAAGAAGAAGAAGGAAAAGCAGATGCATCAAATTCAAAAGAATAAATCACTCATAAGTTTTGGTCCCAGGAGATTTATCTTGTATCTTTTGGCCACAGCATTTTCAGAAGAAGGAGGGAATTTAGCTCAAACTAAATTACTCTGGAAAACAGGTGGACACACCTCACACACTCAGAGAGCTGCCAAGAAAGAACACAAAGAAAGGAGAGGCGTCAGGTTTGCCCTAGGCAGGTGCAGGGCTCCCTGGCAGCTGGGTGGGCAGAATTTTATGAGCCACAAACCCATGGAGTTTCTGGATGAATGAGTAGGATTATAGAATGTAGTAGGCTCAAGGGATCCTAAACATGAAATAACAACCTAGGTTCCTAATAATCAGATGATAATAAGTGACTCACTTTGAGTAAAACCCGAAAATTATATTAAGTACAATTTTAACCTTATTTTAATAATTTTGCTAGTGAACTTCTGTAGGATAGTTGGTATGAAATCAATTATTACTGGTCTGAGGAAATCTGAACTGTTTATTCCTGGAATATTACTGGACCACAGCATCCATCCATTCCCTTGACATTCCCTGAGTATCTGCAGTGTCAGCTTGTGCAGCACAAGGTCAGGTAGCGGGAGGGAGACGGGCCCGTCAGCAAGTGCTCGGACTGAGCTAATGATTCATGATAAAGCTATGCCCAGACTGTAATATGGGTCACAAGAGTGATGCTGAACACTGACCAAGGTGGGACTGATCATGGTGGGACTGCACATGGGGCTGGAGCTAGATCCTGAATGAGTTATGAATTTAAATATTTCAGAATTCTAGGAAAAAGGAAAACAGGAAGAAAAAGTCCCATTCTGTAGGGGGTATGATAAGTCTACGCACATATACATCATAGCCATCAGCATTGCCACCACCATCAATACCACCCTCATCACTACCATCACTACTGTCCTCCTAACTGTCACCTCTTTACCATCATTTTCACCACCAACACCATCATCATCTTCATTACTATCACCATCATCATCATCACTGTCACCACCACCATTATTACCACCATCATTACCACCATCATCACCATCATAATCACTATCACCATCACCATCAGCATAACCATCACCTCTGTAACATCATCATCACTAACAACACCATCATCTTCTTCTACATTATCACCACCATCCTCAACATCATATCACCACCATCACCACCACTATTATCACCACCATCATCACTATCATAATCACTATCATTGTCATCACCACCATCATCATCATATCACCACTATCACCACCACCATTCTTACCACCATCATCACCATCATAATCACTATCACTGTTATCATCGCCATCACCACCACCATCATCATCACTGTCACAACCACCATGATCACCACCATGATAACCATCATCATCACCACCATCATCATCATTACTGTCATCATCCTTAACACCATAATCACCATCATAATCACTATCGCTATCACTATCATCACCATTATAATCACTATCACCATCATCATAACCATCACTTCTGTAATCATCACCATCATCACCACCAACACCATCGTCATCTTCTACATCATCATCATCATCACCATCTAGACTGTAGCAGCTGCTTCTTATCTCTGTTTGCAGAATCCTAAGTGGATGAGGGAAGAAGGCAGCCCCAGCCCCACAATTGTAGGCAGGAGGAAGTTCTGAGAGGGCTCTTGTTGTTCATCTTCCCTTCTTGTTATGGTGATGAGAAAATTAATTGCCTGCCCTCTCCCCCCAAGAATGAAAATTAGATTTTTCTTTATAAAAGCAGTCAGATATTATTAGGGAGTTTGGATTGGAGCATGTAAATAAATTCAATTCCAAAAAAATTAATCTAGGCCTCCCACACACACACACTTCCTTGCTATATTCTGTCTTCAGATCTAGTGGAATCTGTTTTGTTAAATGTTAAAATTTATCTACTGACACTGATGCCAAAGGCCATGAAATTACTTACCAGTAATCTACAGTGAGCCAGAAATGCCTTCAAGTGCTTGATTTTTTTTCAAACTGAATAAGTCATGTGAAATTTAGCCCAAGGAAGCACTTCATCAGGGAAGTCAGGCTTTCTGAGAATCCCTGTGGCACAGTGAAACAAGAGACCCTAGCTGAGTATCATGTGCTATAAAAATTACATTATATCTGCAAGCTAAAAAATCCTTTATTTATAAAAAGGATACTTTTAAATAAAAGTTTAGTTTGATGGTGCCTCATTTAAGCAAGAACATCATGTTCTAGGTCCATGTGTCAGGCCATCAGTATGGTGTTAGCCTGACTAAACACCAGGCTGTATTTGGGAAATTCAAAGGTATTACAGTAAGAACAATCCCTTGTGTTTTGGTATGGATAAATTTTGTCAAACTCATGGAAACAACTTGTGGACTTAAATATTAGCACCGCTAACAACTTTATCCTCAGTCCACTTTGGGTGAGTGGTGAGCTGGCTCTTTGCTGCACATCTGTGTTTCATCATGACACGAATCGTCATCTGGCCACATGGTAAGGAGAAAAGCACATGGAGTGTGGATTTACACAAACCTAGCTTTAAACCTGTACCCCTCATATATTATCCAGTAGGACTGGGGAGGTCACGTTCTCTCAGCTTTGAGTGCTGTTCGTGGTCACAAAATTGACTTCAGGAGGATCACTTGAGCCCAGGAGTTCAAGATCAGATGGGGCAATGAAGGCTATGTTAATCAGTTTGATGAAAATAGTTCAGATTGTATATGAAACCAGCACATTGTACCCCTTGATTGCACTAATGTACACAGCTATGATTTAATAATAATAATAATAAAAATAGCAAGCTCCTATCTCAAAAAAAAAATTGAGTTCGAAGTGGGCTAGTGCATGTGGAAAAGTTGGCAGGGGCCTGCCACGTGTTAGTCACCCAGTGAGTCCAGTCTTAGCTCATCTTCCCGAGCTCCTGTGAGCCATGGTAGCTCTGTCCTTTGGGTGTGTGTTCTGAGTATCCGAACAAGATGCAGAACAACAAATAGATTCCTGGAAGGGCCATGCTGGGAGCCCCTGCCCTCTCAGTTTCCTCACGAACACAACTAGTTCAGTGACAGAAATGGAGCCCGGGTCCTGTAAATCTCGATCCCATGCCCCTTTGGTATTTCCTTGTGTGGATGGCAGGAAGAAAAGGACTAAGCACGAGGGTGTGGAGTGTGAAGGAGAACAGGACAGCAACCAGAGTGTGTGAGGGCACCGCTGTGCCATCCCGGCCCAGGGCAGGCACCTAGGGCTCCTCCCAGAGGCTCTTGGCTGAGGAGGCGGTGGCGGCAATGGTCCTACCAGCACCATCTCATTCTTTCCTACATTCTTGTGAAGTAACAGAGGCAAGAAGCAGACTCGCCCCTGAACTAGATAGGACCAGGGCACAAGTTACGTGTTCAGCACAGTCAGGACCTGGTTTCAGAGACTGGGAGAAGTCCCGAAGGTCTAGAGATCATTTTAGATATTGCATTCATGCTTTGTTAAAATTATACTTACCTTGGTACTTGATAACGACATGGCTAACATCATCTAGTCAGCGGTTAGATATGGTCTGAGCCTGCAGGGGAGCGTAGTCACAACTCTGTGGATGAGGAACATTGATGGCACCTCCGCATCCATCCCCGAGACTCAGCCCTCTGCTTTGTCTGCGTATCACAGGTGCACTGCATTGTAGATTCCTTGCCAAGGGCCACAGAGCTATTTGTCTTTTCTCTATGTGTTCCTGGCATGTATTTTTCTCAGGACAGGCGTCATGTCGTGAGTGTCATGGCTCTCACTGTTCCGTCACAGTGGACGGAATGGGGGTCTCCTACCCTGAGCTCCATCTGTTATGGAGAAGCCTCTGAACGTTCCATGGATTTGGGAAGACTGGAGTCGGAGTTGACGTAAATAAATAGATTGCTTATAAATAATGAAAATTATTTGTCATACTTCTAGAGGCTGGGAGTCCAAGACCAAGGCACCAGCAGGTTTGGTGTCTATCAGGGCTGGTCTGTGGTTCACAGACAGCACCTTCCATGTCCTCTCGAGGCAGAAGGGGACAGTTGCTCTGTGGCCTCTTCTACATGGTCCTTTTAGAATTCCTTTCATGAGGCTTCACCCTCATGACCTCATCACCTCCCAAAGGCCCGACCTCCTCAAACCACCACGTTGGGGGTGAGGACATCAACAGAAGAATCAGATGAATTGAGGGAGGCACAGACATTCAGACCATCATAGTCCTAGGAAGCATCAACTGATGCTTCAGGGATCCGTGTCACACCTGAAATATCTGCACACAAGGGCCATGCTTTGGGCACCCATTTGCTCGGGGCACAGGACGCTTGGACCCAACTGAGGGGTGTCCTAAGCCTGGGAGAGGACCACAACCTCCCAGAGGACTGCCCAGCATGGACGATTAATTTCAGGAAGATGTTAGTTTGCTTAAATGTTCATAAGCAGGTAGTTTCCCTGAAGTGATTTATAGTTATCACTGTACGTCATTCGGCTGGCAAGGTTAGGCTATGAATTGTTCTTTTCTCATTAGCACAAAACCTATACTTCCAGAAAGTGTCTGGTGACCAGTGATGTGTTTCCCTCTGTGGTAAATTAGTGCACCCCAGGATTGGTACTCCCATACACTCGGTATGTCTGTCCTGCTACTGGCTGTAACAACAGACATCCTTGCAAACACAGCCAAATGTGCACTTCAACTAACAATGACAACAGCATTTGTTTTCATCCAGTTTTTAAAGAAATGCAAATTTGGTGAAAAGTTAGGCATCTCTTTTGCTTTTCTTCAGATAAACTTTACTACTTAATTTTGCCTGGATTCTAAGATATAAATACAGTTCAACTATCAAACTCAACTTGAATGGATTTTGGGAAATACACAAAATGTAGAAGTTTTAGCTACCTCAGAGCAGCAATTTCCTTCCACTTTGTTGAAGAAAATCATATGGGTGACAATTCCCTGCCGGCTGGCTGGTTGCCAGTGCATTCTGACCCCTCTGGAGTTTGGTAAGTGGGACAGACCTAGGGGCAGCCTCCCGTGCTGGATGTGGCCCCACTTTGGGAGCTCATTCAGTTAGGAGGGCAGACTGTCCTCTGCCCAGGCTCAGCACCCCTGCCCCTGCCCTCAGGAGCATGCATCTGCAGCCCAGTTCACCTGCCAAGGTCTCTGCAGATTTTCCTGCTCCTGCTCTTGGGAGTGTGCACCTATAGCTGAGTTCACCTGTCTGTGTAGGTCCCTATAGGTTCTCTTGCCTCTGCCCTGGGGAGTGTGCACCTGCAGCGGGGAGTGTGCACCTGCAACTGAGAGTGCCCTCGGGAGTGTGTACATGAAGCTGAGAGTGCCCTGAGAGTGCCCAGGGGAGTGTGCACCTGTAGCCGAGTTCACCCGCCTAGATCCCTGAGGATTGACTTTATGCCTCTTCTGTAAAACTCCCAGATTCTTCCTAGAGTCAGGTTTTAAGAGCACATACTCACTTCAACTGGCTTTAAAAAGAAATGTAAAGTGACTTCTTTACACCTTTGTACAATACCAAAGTGCCTGGATTATTTTATAGACTTAATTTTTTAACCCCTCAAGCTCGCAAAGGAAGTTAATGGGGATAGATAGTATTTCGTTTGAGAGGCACGATCACCTAACATTTCAGAAATGTTGAGAGCACCTTACCTGCTGGGCTTCTCTGGGCAGGGTGGCCCAGAACCAACAGGAGGCCTCCCAGGACGAGGGTGAAGGGAGAAGGGCCTGTTCTTGAAATGAGCAAGATGACTGTGTGACCCCAGCTTTCCAAGAATGCTCAAGGCCCTGCTGGTCACGCCTTCCAGAGAGACGTCCTGCCCCTCGAGAGGCACCATGGCTAGGGGGAGCCAATGCACATTTTTCTCCAAGTTTCTTTTTCGTCAGGCAGGTGAAATAAACATAGCACCATGTAGTTATATTAACTCTCTCAGTCATCTACGTATCATAGTTGTAAAAGAATCTGTTCTTCTATGTGTACTGCGATCACAATTTATGTTTTAAAAACATTAAAATCGATACCAAGTACTATATTAATATATACTTGCACAGAGTTATAATATTTTTAGGAAACATAAATGGAAGTATAAATTTTTTTTTTTTTGCCCAAAGCAGAATCTTTCTTTATTATTAAACAGCAGTAACAGGAGAAGTATAAAAATTTTGAACTGTACAATAAAAACATTTTAGGGTTCAAAGCATACCCTTATATTTATAGCCGAATTATTGCCAAACATAGATTGAAATATAGAGTTTACAAGTAATTATGTGAAAACAAATGACAAGGAGATGGAAAGTTAAAGTATTTCCCTAGAAATGGAGATTCTTGGAGAAAAATGTAGTTAAAGTACTTTGTGTTTTATACTAGCCAATTGAAGTGAAAGCATAATTTGTTTTTATCTGAATGGAGAAACGCTTGCAAAGAGTTGCTTGAGTGTTTGTGTCATATGTATTTTTATCAATTTCATAAAGTTAAATAAATAAATCAAAACAGGTACGCCTTTTCTCTGACATGAACTTGTTTTCCAAAATAAGGACCTAAATTGTAATTTTTTATAAGGGCAGATTAATTTTTTTGGATTGCCTTGTACTTTACATACAGGTAAAATGCCCAGATGCTGGCTGTGTGCCCGTCCATGTGGCTGGCACCCAGTTGAGCTTGAGCTTGTGCATACTCTAGGGCGTTCCCTCCTGGCCTTCCCTGGTTAAGACCCGGCCTCCACAGCACCTTTCCGGGGCCTGTCACTGGGTCACCTGGCCATAATAAACATAAGGACATGTGCTCCCTGCGCGCACCATGTGCAGGCCACGAGCTTATCTTGCCTTTCTTGGTCCACGTCTGGCACCACCTCATCCCCACGGTCCTCCACAGCAGACGACATCAGAACCTTCCACGCAAACCAGATGGGTTCCTCTTGTTTCTTGTATGTAAATAGTTGGTGGAAGTTAACATTTTAGGTGAACATAAATGCCGCAGAGTAATCCAGGTTGAAGGGAAGAGTGGAATTTTATAAGTGTGGTTTCCGGAAGCCCCTGGGAGAGGCTGCAGCCTTGTTCAGACCACGGCCAGAGTCATTCGCCCCATAGGTGGTTCTGGACAAGGAGCTGGTTCTGGGCTCAAAGGAGTTTCTAGCCAGTGTTCTACATGTGCAGTGACAGTTATGTCTGACCGCTGCCTTGTCTGGACAGGTCATCCCTCTCCAGGTGCTGTAGGCACCCTATGAACTTTGTAAATTCCCAGAGGGGCTCAGGGGCGACTGTGACATCCCTGCTGTAGATACAAAGGGAAGGAAGGAACTGGGCACAGGTGCCTTTGTCCGAGATCCCCGACTGTTTATAGCTGAATGAAACCCAGTCCTTTACACAAGGGATGTCTGTGTGACACTGACTACCAGGTCATGTGGTCAGAGCTGGCTCTGTGGTCCAGACAGCACTATGTCAGTGGGAACCGAGGTTCAGTTTGATGGTCAGTCATCCTTGCCCAGAATCCCATTACCTTTGGACGGCAACCTGGGCACTTAGCTCCCCCAGACCACTGACTCTGCCCAGAAGCAGGGGCTCAAGCACCTCTGTAGCAGGCATGTCACAGGTTCAACACAGCTTCCACATGTCAGGGACAGGAAAGGCTCATTGGTGACTCTAGGCAGAGCATGTGGGGTTGAGCTTTGCTGAGTGGAGCAGCACCACAGACGTGTCCACGGTATGGCTTGTAGACTGCCACGCTCGCCAATGGCCCAGATATGTCCCATGGAGCTGTTGGGGGTCTGAGGTTAGAGCAAGTTGGAAATACGTGACCACCAGAGGACCAAGAGCTCACTGAACAAGCAGGAAGAAATATTGGAGACTGCTGGGGGGAGCTGGGGTGTTACTGAAGCATCCTGCTGTGATTCCCTGGATATGCCTCCTGAGGGGACTCTAGAGACACATGGAGCTGTGTGTCAGGCTACAGCAACCAAAATCTGAAACTGCAGCGGGGAGGGAGCCTCAGGACAGACGAGGGTCACCTACAGGGACAGCTGTGAGGCAGGTCATTGGCAGGGGAGCCGCACAATCATTTCCATTCATACAGTCAGTAAAATGGCCATGGGCAAAGATGGGCCATTCATAATGAACCTAGCCATTATTTATTTTTAGATATTAGATTTGGCGTGCGGGGTGTTTATATGCGTGTGTGTTTCCTGATATTGATATTTGATCTAATTAGTTGACTTTGCTGATCTATAGACTGCACTGCTAAAAACGACCGCACATGTTTGTTTGTCAGGAAGAGTTCCAAGCACTGGAAATGTATTTACTTACTTAATAACCTGAGCAGCCTACGGGATAGGCGCTGCTACTGTCCTTACGTTACAAAGGCAGAGCTCTTGCGGGAGGTGTGGTTTTGTGAGCAAGCCAGTGAGTGTGGGCAGTAGGAGTCCACAAGACGCCCCTGGGACAGGCAGATCCCAGCCCTTGCTGCCATGAGCAGAGCTTCCTATTCCAGACACCTTTACTCGTGGTGTTTACTCTGTTTTAATTCCAATTCTAAGCGACGCAGCATAGAACGGGCAAGACTTTCAAACCTTTAGGCATGGAGTAAAATCCTGCCTCTGCCATGTGCTCAGGTGTGTACTTGGATAAATTATTTAATGTCTCTGAGCCTCCATTTATTTAATTCATATAATTTTGTCATAATTACATAAAACAACATACATAAAAATGCCCGGCAGATGAAAAGATTTCTATAGATTTTCACTAATATTGGTACTAAAATTACCTGGTGGCCATAGAACTCAGATGGCTAAAAGCCCTGGGGAGGGAACAGGCTCGCACTCTGTTGAAAGCGTTTGACACGTCCCTGTCCCTCTGCAGCCCTCTCATGGGGCAGTCACTCAGCACTCTTAAAACATTGCTAGAATATACATTTTGAAATTTTAAAATTTGAGTTGCATGTAAGAACAGCACGTATTAAAATACAAAGCATCCGTGGCTCATTATTTCCAGATGTGAGACATGGTAAAGATGCCCAAAGCGACTGGGAAGATGTGCCCCAGATGTGGAGTCTGAACTCCAACTGGGAGGTTTGCGTCTGAGAGTTCGTTTTTTCCCTTCTTCACTTGATGTGGGAATATTCATGTGATGGTAATGGAGCTGGGCAGCTGAGGACAACAGCCGTCTTCCCTGGGGTAGGGGGACACAGGGCGTGTGCGGTTCTCGGGGTGGTTGAGGGAGGTTACCTCTGGGCACTTCTCAGGCCGGGCCTGAGCCCTGAAAACTGGTAGGTGATTTCAGGGCAGACCAAGGATGAGGCTAGGGCACAAGCAAGCACCTCCATGGCCCAGACCACGGAGAGAAGTGCAGGGGGCAGTGCCTGGTGGTCAGGGAGCTGGCTGGGACCATCCTTGTGGTGTGAGCATCTCTGCTTCAGAAACAGCTCGGTGAGTTAGAATGTGACCGACTTGCCCTGAATTATATAACCTGGTATGGATAAAGCAAATTTTAGACCAAATTGTTCTCTTTGAGCCAAGAGCCATGAACTTAGTGCCAATGAGGCAAATTTCCCATAGCCCACTGCAGTCTCTCTGTCCTCGACATACCAGGGGTCAGTGTGCTCTTTACTCTGAGTAAGAGTGGTTTAACCCACAGGACTGGCAAACAGCTCCCTGGAAGAAGAAGGGCTACCTTTCTCAGGCCACCTCTCCTGGTGGCCATGGCAGAGCAGGACACTGGTGCCCATGATGACACCACTGACTGCATGTCCCAAGGGCTGTAACACTCACCACTAGGATGAGATTAGTGGTTTAGAGGGAGGTAGGAGACTGGGGTTAGCTAAAAGGAAGACTTGTGGTGGGGTTTGTTTGACCAAGTATCTAAGAACTGTCGTATGAAACATCCTGGTGTTTGATACAGTTCCTTATTTCAATCCTGCAAAATGGTTAAAAAAAAAAACAACAATTTTCAAAAAACCAACTTTTTGATTTATTGATCTGTTCTCTAATTCATTTGTTTTCAATTTCATTTAATTCTGCTGTAATTTTGCTTATTTCTTTTCTTTTGTTGGGTTTAGGATTGGAAAGTTCTTCCTTCTCCAGTTGCTTGAGATGTCCCATTAAGTTGTTAACTTCCTCTCTTTCTATGTTCTTGAGAAAGGCTTGCAGTGCTGTAAATTTCCTTCTTAGGACTGCCTTTACAGTACCCAGAGGTTCTAAAAATTTGTGTCTTCATTGTCATTTTGTTCCAAAAATTTGGTAATTTCCTTCTTAATCTCATCTATGACCCATCTATCATTCAGCATAAGGTTATTTAGCTTCCATATTTTTGTATGAGTTTGCGGATTCCTGTTATTGTTGAGTTCAACTCTTATTCCATGGTGGTCCGAGAAGATGCAAGGAATAATTTCTATTCTTTTAAATTTGCTGGCTTTAGACTTGTGACCTAAGATGTGATCAATTTTGGAGTATATTCCATGGGCTGATGAGAAGAATGTATATTCAATTTTATTAGGATGAAAAGTTCTGTAGATGTCTGTTAAATCCAGATGTTGAATGGGTAAGTTTAAATCTAAAATTTCTTTACTTAGCTTCTTCTTAGAGGACCTATCCAACACTGCTAAAGCAGTATTGAAATCTCCAACTACTATGGAGCTGGAGGAAATCAAGTTACTCATGTCTATTAGAGTTTTTCTTATAAATTGAGGTGCACAAGGTTGGCTGTAAGATGGCGTCAGAGACGGTCCCGTAGCCCATTTCTCCCCAGTCAGCAGGTGAGAGGGTGGGAGCTCTGGATCTTTCCCCATGTGAGCCATTGGAGTGGACGGGCAGCTGGTGAGACACAGAGATTGGGAGGATTGACGTGTTTGAAATATAGTTCTTAACCGTGGAAACTGTTGCAAACCATTTCCCCCTGCCTGGCGGAAGGGCAGCTGGACCCTCCCACAGGGAGGACAGCAGGTCCCAACCCACAAACTCTAATTGGAGAAAATTCCACTGAAGCGTGGATCTCAGAGTTTGATGATCAGGAAGGGGCACTGCTAGGAACCACGTAGACCCGGGCAGGCCTGGCATGAGTCGAGGGGTCTGGACTCTGCCGGACTGACACATTGGAATGTCCAAAATAGCGAGCACCTTTTCCCCAGATAATTGAGAGAGAGAGAGAAAGAGAGAGTGGGTGACAGTCAGCGTTACACTAGGCAGGGACCTTGGTGAAGCCTGAGAGGTATGGAAAAGACACTTTGAGCTGTGGAAGTTGGCGAAGAGGGCCCCCGAGCACTTCAGCTGGAGAATAACTGAAGTTCAAGGTCCCACCAACAGCCCTGTGGAGCCCCCTGCCCTCCAGCCATCAGGCCTTTGCAAGCCGAGGCCATAGCAACCGCCCCCGCTGCTGCTGTGAGTCACGGTGCAACCGCCAATGCCGCTGCTACTGTGAGTAGCGGTGCCACTGCCCCGCGAACTGTGACACCTCTGCCGCCACCACCACCACAGCCCCTGAGATCCGCAGCCACAGCGAGCCCCCCCTCCCCGCAGTTGCCACGAGTCCCGCTCCCGCACTCCCTTGTCACAGCAGATCGTTGTTGCTGGACTGCAATTCTACATACATATAATAATAATAATAACATTTTTGAGATTGTTTTTTGTTTTTTTTGAATATCCTTTTCTTGGACGCACTACCGATAAATAATGCTTTATTTCACTTTCTTTTCCTAGGCTATTTTGATTACCTCCTATTCACAACTGAACATTTCTTCTTCCTCTCCCGTGTTATTTTCTTTGTTCTCTCTCCCCCTCCTCTCCCTCCCTTCTTATAGCTACTAAGAATGCTTATATCATATTTGTTAGAGGCTTTCCTTCTTCTCTATTTTCAAATATTTTACAAGAAGCATTTTTATTGTAGAACTCTTTTTTTTTTCTTCTTAGCTGTTGTTCTGTGAATGGCTGTTTGTTTCTTATGTTTTTTTTGTATGTCGATGTTTCTGACTGTGGGCGAATCTGTGGGCTTAGGCGTCTGCTAGCCCTTCTAAGAATATATTAGTCCATTTCCTCTTAATGTGATTGGTGTTATAAATGTTTAACTTGCCACCTTGATACTTCAGTTCACCCCCCGCCCCAGATTGAAAGTCTAGAAGACCAACTCACCCACAATCCAGACTGACTACATTTACAATTGGACTGGAACTCTTGAACTTTACAGGCTGTAGTCACCAAACCAGTACCTACGTGAAGGGCTGGTCAACCACAACCATAGAAGTCTCCAGTCCAATTTCACTCTCCTGCTCATATAGCTAAAACCTGAAAAACAAACATGGGTGGAACCAGCGGAAAAACTCTGGCAACATGAATAAACAGAATGGTGCAACTCCCCTCCAAAATGACAAACCATCCAATCCAGACTATCCCATTGACAAACAGATAGCAGAGATGTTAGAAATCGAATATAGAATCTGGATAGCAAACAAGATTAATAAAATGGAAACTAACATGGAGGTAGAGATTATAGGATTAATTCAGAAGATGTCTCAAGAATTCAACCAATTCAAAGACAAAATGACCAAAGATCTCAACACAGTGAGACAAGATGTTGCAACCCTCAAAGAGATGAGAAATACAGTAGAAGCCCACAGCAACAGCATAGAGCAAGCAGAAGAAAGGATTTCTGACATCGAGTACAGAGACTTAGAATGCTCCCAAATGCTCACAGAGATAGAGAAATGGAAGGCAAAAACGGATCATTCTCTCAGAGATCTCTGTGATAACTCAAAGAAAACCAATATTCATCTTATAGGGATACCTGAAAGCGACGATCCGGCTTCACAAGACACAGAGTCCCTTCATCTTGAGATTATGAAAGAGAATTTTCCAGATATACCAAGAGACTCCGAAATTCAGATATCATATAGTTTCAGAACCCCAGAATGACTTAACCTGAATAAGTCATCCCCTAGGCATATTGTAGTGAATTTTACTAAAGTTAACATGAAAGAGAAGATTTTAAAAGCAGTCAGAGCAAGAAAGCCATTACACACAAGGGGAAGAATATTAGAATTACTGCAGATCTCTCTGCTCAAACATTCCAAGCAAGAAGGGAGTGGACTCCCACCAGTAACCTCCTAAAATGAAATAACTTTCAACCCAGGATCCTCTATCCAGCCAAACTAACTTTTATGTATGATGGAGAAATTAAATACTTTAATGACATCCATATGTTGAAGAAATTTCCTATAACCAAACCAGCTCTCCAGGATATCCTCAGATCTATCCTCCATAACAACCAGCACAAATCCCCAAAATAAAAGCAATGCTAGCATATACGTTGAACCACAAATTGAAATCTACAATGGCGAATTACTTGTCCTTAGTTTCTATAAATGTGAATGGGTTAAACGGCCCTCTAAAGAGACACAGGCTGGCTGACTGGATACAGAAACTTAAACCAGATATCTG
>CAUYON010076151.1:0-14727 GCA_963573935.1 Arctocebus calabarensis
TAAGATGTCCGTTGAACATCTAAGTGAGGATGGTCAGTCACAAAATCAATGTAGGAATCTGAAGCCTAGAGGAAGGTCCTTGCTAGTTGAAGATATATACTTGGTGATCATCGATTTTAGATGATATTTAAAGTCGTGAACCTTGGCTGTTACATGGTGGCTCATGCCTATAATCCTAGCTCTCTAGGAGGTTGAGGCTCTGGATTGCCTGAGCTCAGGAGTTAGAGACAAGCCTGAAGCAGAGCAAGACCCCAGTCTCTAAAAACAGCCAGGCATGCTATGTGGCAGGCACATGTAGTCCCAGCCACTCGGGAGGTTAGGCAAGAGGATCTCATAAGCCCTAGAGTTGTGGTTGCTGTGAGCTATGAGGTAGGTTAGGCAAGAGGATCTCATAAGCCCTAGAGTTGTGGTTGCTGTGAGCTAGGAGGTAGGTTAGGCAAGAGGATCTCATAAGCCCTAGAGTTGAGGTTGCTGTGAGCTATGAGGTCAACACATTCTACTAAGGGTAACAAAGTGAGATTCTGTCTCAAAAAAAAAATAAAAATTAAAAAAAAAATAAAGTCTTGAACCTGGACAAGATCATCAAGGATCCAGATGTAAAAAGAAATCAGAAAAGGAAATAGGAAAAAAAAAAAGCCAGTAGGGAAGGGAGAAAATTCTTCTTCCCTTGAGTTGAAGTAGGGTAAAGTTGCTTGAAAGTAACAAAGATGGGTGATCTGGGAAGACAAATTCAAAATGTATTTGAAGAAGGGAGGGTATAGGTAGTCAATAATGCTGCTAATAAGAAATGGAGGCTAAAAATCAACCATTGAATTTAGCAAGTTTGATGTTTCAAAAGTGTTGAAATTTGAAAATCTAATTGGAGTGGGTTTAAGACAAAATAGAAACAGGAAGTGTAGACGGCACATATAAATAATCCTTTTAATGAGCTCACCTTAACAAAAAAAAAAGAAGAAAAAGAAGAAGTGGAAGAAGAGGAAGAAGAAGAAGGAGGAGGAGGAGGAGGAGGAGGAGGAGGAGGAGGAGAAGGAGGAGGAGAAGAAGGAGGAGGAGAAGAAGGAGAAGAAGAAGAAATAGGTTGGTAGAAAAAGGAAATAGGAACGTTTATTTTCTTGGTTTTTAATGGGAGAAAACAGTGTGTCCATATACTGATGTGAATGAATGAGTGAAAGGGAAGACGAGATAGTGCAATTTGACTTTAGTAATAGGAAGAAAGAAAGGATTCAGCTACAAATGCTGCTAGGGAAGTTTTATAGATTTCTCTTCTGATTATTTCAAATTTCTCAGTGAAATAAAGGCATGGATTGAGAAGGGGATATTCATGTTTTGAAAAGAGATAATGGGCTAGGAGTAGTGGCTCATTTTCTTTGAGAACCCAAGCAGGAGGATCACTCAAAACCAGGAATTCAAGACTACTCTAAGCAAGAGTGATATTTTGTTTCTACAAAATATAGAAAAATTATTTGAATGTGGTGGTGTGTGCCTGTAGTCTTTGCTAATTGGGAGTCCTAGGCAGGAGAATCCGCTGGTCCCAGGAGTTTGAGATGGTAAGGAGCTAATGTGATGCCACTGCATTCTAGCCCAGGTGACAGAGCAAAAGTCTGTCTTCAGATAAAGTTAGAAATAGGAGTGTGGGAAGTGAATGAATTACAGCAATGAAGAGTGAGGAGTGTGTACCAGATATTAGTACCAGCCTACATGAAGATGTTAGTGAGAAATTTAAATAGAGCTTGACTGTACCACAGAAATGTTGCTTTCCCGGTCATATTCAGCTGGAAGGGTATAGGAACTAATGAAAGAAGAATTAGATTTGATAATAGTGTTGTTTTTCAAGATAAGTGTGATGATATTAGGCAGAAACTTGGATTTTGAGGGTATATACAAGGGAGTGATTGTGTTGGATCATGGAATTTAAGCCAGATAAGGATATAAATGAAGACAAAAGATGAAGGATAGTAAATTTTTATGTGGTAAGTTGATTCAAGTTTTCCATGTAATGATAGTATTAATTGAATTGAGTGAAAAAAGGTTGAATTAGAGTCAGAGTGCTTGAAATTAACATTATGGATGAGTTGTGTTAAACTCCTCCAAGTATCACCAACAATGTGTTTAAAAAGCAAGAGTAGGCTTATTAGAATTCACCGCAGTGATGGTGAACACCACCATGACGATGCTTAGCTATGTTTCAAAAGAATTTTAGGAGGGGATATTTACAGGGTGGATCTCTGGGCTGGAATTTTAATGTGTTTTGTGTTTAAAGTCTGAGAGCTGGAAACTAAGTGAAATTTGTGACATATTTGTTGAGGATTGATGTACAAAGTAAGGAAAATCTTGAAGCAAAACTAAGTAATTGTTTCATAGGACTTTTGCCCAGGGGAACTGACTTAGAAAAAAGCCTTTGATAAAGTGATTTGCAGGAAATTTCTGAAGCAGACAATAAACTAATGTATTGGTTTTAGTTTTAGTCTTATCTTCCCTGAGCAATGATTTCCTGAAACAAACAATTCAGTCATGCTGATAATGATGGCCTCAAATGCCAGCCCTAATAGCCAAGCCATCATAAGTGAGCTGATAGCGGTTCTAAATTAGAGTTGCTACACTGTCAAGAATGAAGTTTTATGACAATGGGATTGAATAATTGACAAGGAATTGAGGATTGGATCATTGGAGAAGTGGATTCAAGGAACCAAATGAATATTGAGATGAGAAAGAACTAAGTCAGGAATATTGACCATGAGTAACAGTAAGCCAAGAGTCATAATTACCAGGGATTAAAAAAGTGACTGGGGACCAATAGATAACACCATAATGAGTGTATGTCCCCTACATAGGGACACATCCCACACCTTATGATAATGTGAGGCTATAAAACTGGGAAGTTTTGAAAGGAGAGAGGATAAATGTCCTGGAAAAAAACATTGAAGAGTAAGGGCGACTCTTAGAGCTATACAGTTTCTAAGTCTTTTAATTAAAAAAATAAAAATAGCAAAGGAACATCCCATAGGCAGCTAAACAAGGCAGAGTCCTAGACTAAACAATTGAAATAGGAACCTAAAGTCAGAACCAGGAATAGTAGGAGTACAAAATCAAGAGGATAATGGGAAAACCCAAGTGTCAGGACTGAGACCCCAAAGCAGAGATGATCAAATGCAGGGAGAAGATAATAGTGAAACTGAGGATGTAGTGAAGGTCTGGAAACATTGTATTTTAATTCTCTTTTCTCAATATGGATTTTTAAATTTTTATTGTTTTTTCTAAGATTTTAGAAAAGATATAAAGGGAAAGGTTAAAAATTATTGAATTTATATCATAATAATCAGAGACAACTCTGATCATGAAGCAAAAGCTCATGCACCTTAAAAACAATTCAAGATCTCAGTGAACAATTTGCCCATAGGTGAAACTGTCTCTTTTTACTTAAATGTTTCATGTGATTAAATAGAGGATGTGCTATCCATATTCAAATAAGCTATCATTTGGCAAATGGAAAAGCACTTAAAGCAAATGATTGATAGCTGTGATATGTCCTAGATGGTAGAAGGATTCTCCTAGCCATTATTATCTTTATAAATGCTTACAACAAATAAAATATCTAAAGGCTTTCCCCTTCCCTTCATCACCAAGTTTCTCCACTCTGATTTTTTGAAACAAGAAGTATGACCTTTTCTCAAATGATTGTGAGTGAATTTGCTTATCTCTCATCCAAAAAAAAAAAAGAAATGTGTTTTATCAGTTTCAATAGTATATATCTGATAATCACATAAATGTTCAGAGTGCTAAAAATGCTGATTGATAAGTTTGCAGTGTAACAATACACAATAGACTAACCTCCTTTCATGATAAAAATGCTCAGAGAGCTAGTAATAGAGGGGAATTTCCTCACCTTGATAAATGGATCTATGAAAACATCTTCTAGCATTAGACATAATGGTGAAAATCCTGGAGCTTTCTCAGTAAAATAGGGAACAAAGGCAGGATGCTCCACCTCAACAGTCATTTTATACATCATCCTAAAAATTTTAGCTAATAAATTAAGATAAAATAAACAAAATGTCTATAAACTGGAAAGGAAAAATTAAAATTGTCTTTGTTTAAAGATAATTTTACTCTCTATAATGAAATTAAAAGTACCAAGCATTGAAAAAACTCCTGGAACTAATAAGTGATTATAGCAAAGTTGCAAAAAAATATATATATATATAATAATAATACATAAAAGTTAATCATGTCCCTATATACTATCAAGAAACAATAGGAATTTAAAATCAAAAACACAATATCATTTATATTAATATCAAATAATATAAATATTTACACATAAACCTATCTATAATAGGAAATATCTATTTATGAGTAAGTACAACTATAAAACCAAGGAAGACCTCCATTCATAAGTGGAGTTGTATGTAAGTCGGGAGTTGTAAGTCAGGGAATGCCTATAATTCTAAAGTTTATATGAATATCCAAGAAACCCACAACACCCAACAACTGACGATGAACAAAGTCAGAGAACTGACTCTAGCCAACTTTAAGACATACTGTCAGCCTGTAGTAATTGAGGTGATGTTAAAAGAACTGACAAATAAATACAACAGCGAGCCCCAGAACAGATCCATACAAATACACCTAACTAATCTTTAAAAAAAAAAAAAGAAAGATAATTCAATGCAGAAATGAAAGTCTTTTCCAAAAATGCTACTCAAACTGCATAGCCACATGTGAAAAAAAAAAAAAAAGATGAATCTGGACATGGATATCACCTTCTTCACAAAAATTAACTCCAATGGATCTTAGACCTGAATGTCAAATGCAAAACTATAAAATATTTAGAAGGTAACATCAATGAAAATCCAGGTGATCTTGAGTTTGGCTATTACTTTTGACATACAGCACCACAACATGGTCTATGAAAAAACAAATCAATTTGGCTCTTTTTGCAGAGCAGAAGAACATTGTCAGGGGAATGAGAAGGAACGGCACAGACTGGGAGGTAATATTTGCAAGAGACCTAGCTGATAAAAGGCTGTTATTAAAACATATACAAAGAACTGTAAAAACTCAACAGTAAGAAATTGAACAGCCTAGTTATAAAAGTAGCAAAAGAACTGAATAGAAACCTCACCGAAATAAGATATACAAAAGGCAAACAAATGTTTATAAAAAGATGTTTAATATCATCTGTCATCAAAAAAAGAAGTCAATTTTCCTGTTAAAATAACATCGAGATATTACTACACGCTTATTGTTATGGCCAAAATCCAGAACACCGACAAAACTAAATGCTGGTGAGGATGTGGTGCAATAGGAATCTCATCCCTTGCCATGTGAATGCAAAATTATGCAGCCACTTTAAAGACAGTTTGGCCATTTCTTTAAAAACTAAACATACTCTTACCAGCAATTGTGCTGCTTGGTATTTACCCAAATGAATCAAAAATTTATGTCCCCACAAAATTAACCTGCATACAGACCTTTACAGTAGCGTTATTTACATTGCAAAAGCAGGAACAGCCAAGATGTTTTCAATAGGATGGTGGACAAACTGTGCTGCATTTATACGATGGAATATTCTCCAGCAGTAAAAGTATTATCAAACCGTAAAAGACATGACGAAAACTTAAGTATACATTAATATGTGACAGAAGCCAATCTGAAAAGACTACAAGCTGCTTAATTTCTGATTTATGCCATTTTTGGAAAAGACAAAACTCTGGAAACAGGAAAAGAAAAACATCAACGGTTGCTAGGGTTTAATGGAAGAGGGAGGGACAAATAGGTAGTGAAGAACGAATTCTTTGGCAGTGAATCTGTTCTGTGCGATACTGTCATGGTGGACACAAGTCATCATGCGTTTTTCATAACTCATAGAAGGTACGCCACCAATAGTGAACTCAAATATAAGTATGTTTGGTTCATCAGTTCCAAGAAAAGTACCACTCTAGCTCCTCGTGTTGATGTGTGGGAATTGCAGTTATGGAAGGCCTCTCTGTAATATTTACTCAATTGTTCTGTCAATCTAAAACTTTCTGAAAAAACAATACACAAACACGCATATTTTAAAGCTAAAAATATTCTTTTGAAATACACACATATATTTTTTAAAACCTAAGGGAAAATCTTTTGAAATACAAAAACATTCTAGTGTATAATAGAAAAGTTCAGAAAACCCCACTAATTATAACGTGAGGATTATATACTCCAGCAATTCTTCTGTTTCATGTCTTGAAGAAGTATTAATGACCCTGCAAAGGAAGCTCCTTCTTTTGCTAGCCACACAGAAAGCCAATTATTGAGACAACAAGGGTTGTCAAAGAAGAAAGGAGGTTTATTGCAGAGGACATCAACCAGGAGGTGTGAGGACCACCTCAAATCCACCTACCTGACTGATGGGATCAGGGGGTTTTCCAGGGGTGAAATGAATAACACATAAAATGAGTGAGCATCAGGACATGTTTGGAGTGGAAGGCAGGCATGCAAACCCAGGGAGAAATCATACTGGCAAACGCATGATCAAAAAAGGGTGGATAAGCTCTTCCCAGGGCAGGGATTTTAATGTAATTTTAATAGTAAGCTAGGGGGCGATATTGAACAGCCTTTTGGTCTTGTGCGGGCAGGCTGTGGGCAGTAGGCTGTTCAGTGAGTCCTCAGGCAAAATTGGTGGTGAAATGCTGCCCATCTTGACTTCCCTGAACAACTAGGAAGTGTAAAGCCTCGTGATCATCTTGTTACTGCAAGGAGGGTCCCTAATGTCTGAAAAACAACTCAAAAGGGATAGGATCAACAGACAGAAAATTACAAAGTTCTGGTCAGTAAATCACATTGGCCTGGGAACTTGAACCATGGGAGAACTGTGACATGTTTTTCTTCAGGAAGTAAGTTACAGACGGGTTAATGAAAATTAGAAATAGTGCAAATGTTAAAGGAAGCAAGGTAAATAGTACAAGACAAAATATAGAAATGATACTACCATATGAAGTCACATAATGAAGATTTAAACTGTTGATTACTGCCCATCCTTACCACCACTTTCATTTGTTCTTCTATTTCTTTCTATCTTTCTAATATTAACTATTTGTGCCTTCTGTTTTTTTAAACATGGGGAAATTGATACATTTATCATCATACTATATATACTTATACCTTTGTTGACTAATACATCAAGAATAAGAAATATCAATATAAAAATTTGGAAACCACCCAATTATCCATTTAACAGTAAAATGGAAAAAACTATAGCATCAATGTAAACTAGAATACTATATAACTATGACAGCTATGAAAATAAATGAGCTTTAATTCTAGCAACAAACCTAATGACAAGCAAAGAAAACAAGTAAGAAAAAGTATATACTGTATGATTCCATTAAATAAAGTGCAAAGACTGTAGCTCAAGAAGTGAGATTTTAAATTTAACAATCAGATATGTGTCAGACTTTGGTGAGGACAAGGGAATTTTTCCCTTTCAGATCCAAAATTCATTGCAGATTTCATACAATTACGATGTTGTGGTAGCAGAAGGAGTTAAACCAATATGAGGGCTGCCCATAAAGTATTCAACCATGTCCATCTCTATATTCCATATTATGTGGCTGGTTACTTTCCAGACAGCCCTTGTATATATGGTTAGCATTTGTAATTAAAAGCAAAACAGAGGCTAAGCGCCTGTGGCTCAAGCGGCTAAGGCGCCAGCCACATATACCTGAGCTGGCGGGTTCGAATCCAGCCCGGACCTGCCAAACAACAATGATGACTGCAACCAAAAAAACAAAAAAATCAGAATTATAAAAAACAAACTGGCCAGTAGATTAGAATAGTGACTCAATAATTATGAATACATATATAGAACATCAGTATATGATTGGTGGTCTTGCGTGTAACTAGAAGAAAAGAATCTTTAGTGAAGTGTAATGAGAAAAATTGGCTATCTATTTAAAACTGTAAAGCATTTGGATAGATTCTTAAAACATCCCATTCATAAAAATTAATTTAGAACTATTAAAGTCTCTAATGTGAAATCCAAAACTTTAAACTTTCGGGAAAAAAATAGGAGAATCTTTATGACCTTCGTGTAGAGAGGATTTTTGTTAGACATAAAAAGATTATGCATAAAATCAAATATATATAAATTTCACTGTTTTATAGTTAAGCACCATCGTTCCTCAAAATGTACCAGAAGGAGTGGGATAGGAAAGCCACTTATTAGAAGCAACTAGCTGTAAAGCAAATGACAAAGGATTAATGTCAAGAATATAACTAAATAAGAAAAAATGAACAGCCTCATAGGAAACTGGGGTAAATATTAGACATAAAAAACTTCACGGACACCAAATCGCTGTATCAATAAAGATTTATAAATCTTTTATTAATGCAAATGCAAAACTAGAGGGAAATGATATAGCACTCTACACACCATCCAGAAGAGCAAAACTTAAGTTTGAGAGAGGAAGTGTAACTATACGAGCATGTTATCTCACACACACACACACACACACACGCATGCACTACACTTTATCAATTTCACGTAATATACACAAGGGAACAGTAGTAAAAAAAGGAGGAAGTACAGCTACATGCAGAAACGTAACATGGATTATCCTTGGAAACAATGCTGGATAAACAAAACAATCAAGTCTTAGCAGACGTATTTAGTATTGTAGAAAAAAAAACTTCAAGTAAAACTATGACATATGTTGTTTAAGCATATATAAATGTGTAATAAAACCGTTACCAAGAAATAAGAAAACTATATAATTCAGGATGGTAGGTACAAAGAGGTGAGTGTGGAAAAACATTGGTAAACAAAAGGTATGGGCAATATCTATCTGTTGGATTTTTAAAAATCTACTTACTTTCAATTAACAAATAAAAATTATCTCTACTTATGGGGTATAATGGGATGCTTTGATCTATGTGTACACTGTAGAAAGATGCAATCAAAATAATTAACAAATCCGTCACTTCACCAACTTACTTTTTTGTGGTGAGAACATTAAAATCTATTTTTCTAGCAAGTTTGAAATCTAAAGCACATTATTAACAACTGTGGTGACAATGCAGCACAAAAGGTCATAAACGCTTATTCCTCCAGTCTAATTGAAACTTTGTACTTTTTGAACATCTCCTCTTTTCTGTTTTATCCTCCTCCCTGCAGCCTCTGGTAAACCACCTTTTTGTTCTCTGTTTCTGTAAGACGAGTTAAATTCCACATATGAAGGAAGTCCTACAGTATCAGCCTTTCTGTGCAGGCCTTACTTTGCATAGCACAACATCCTCCGGTTGCATCCATATTCTTAAAAAATGGCAGGATTTCCTTTTGAAATATGAGTACACACACACATACACACACTCACATACACACACAGGGGGGCCATAACGTTCACATGCAATGTAAAACAGTATGCAATTTATATATATGCACATTTTCTTTATTCATTCATCCACTGATGAACATTCAGGTTGCGTCCATAACTTGGCTATTGTGAATAATGCTCAAGTGACCATGGAAGTGCAGATAGCTCATAGATAAGGATTTCAAGTCATTTGGATATATAGATCCAGAAGTGGAATTGCTGAGTCAGGTGATAATTTTATTTTCAGTTTTTTGAGAAACCTCCATAATATTGTACAAGATGGCTGAACGAATTGACATTATTGTCAACAGAGTACAGGGTTCCCTTTCCCCCACATCCTCACCAACACTTGTTATCCTTTCTCTTTATGATAATAGCCATTCTAATAAGGGTGAGGTAATATCTCATTTTGATTTAATTAGCATTCTGTAACCATCTCTGATGGTTACAAATGTGGAGCATTTTTTCATACACAATGAAAAAGGGCAGTCATGAAGGAAGTATAAATATGTCATTATCAAGTGATGGACCATCTCAGCATATATCTTATGCTATCACAGAAAGTTTGGGAATTCTTCTGGCAATAGAAATGATTTTTCCAGGTTATTGAAGTTAGGAGGGTTAAAATTTTGAAATTTTAATTTGATAAAATTATAAGGTTAATAAATTTTTTGGCACAGAGCAAGAGTCAGATATGGGCAATCAATAAATATTTTTTGACTAAAACAATAAGTATTTTACACATAAAAAAATGGATCATTTTGAATTTTTGACTGGCCTACAAAACAGCCAAAGCAGGAATTATGACCTCCCATTTCAGATAATTAAATTTAAGCTAAGAGACTAAAAAACATCAATCAGGGTGGTTGTGGTGGCTCACACCCACCTATAATCTTAGTACTTACTCTGGGAGGCCAAAACAGGCTGATTGCCTGAACTAACGAGTTCAAGATCAGCCTGAGCTAGAGCGAGACCCCTTCTCTGAAAATAGCTGGGCATTGTGTTGGGTGCCTGTAGTCCCCAGCTACATGGGGCTGTGGCAAGATAATTGCTTAAGCCCAAGAGTCTGATGTTGCTGTGAGACTCAGTGGCAACAAAGTCAGACTCAGTTTCCAAAAAAACAAACAAACAAACAACAAAAAAAAACTAACCAGAGTCATTCATGTAGTAAGTAACAGAGTAGAGACTCAAACCTCAAACATGTCTTCATTTTAAAAGCAGTCACTTTTCATCACATAATACCTCTTCTATCCACAGCTCTAAAATTTCAAGATGTTCGAAAAGCAAGACAATGTGTTTATGACAAGATCTATAAGAAGTGCAAACCCCACTTTACTTTGGTATTCATTGCACAATCAATGATGGCTCTGTGATAAGATAGAATGTGAAAGAGATTATGTAGTGTAATTCAAGATCAGAATAAGTCACTTGAATTGGACCCGGATAAACTTGCTACTTCCCTCTAAGCAAAGAACGCTTGAGTTGGAAGTGACTGTAGCACTGAGAAAATAAATCCTTGAACCCTTTCTTAGTCTTCCTCCAATGTGGAAATTCACTTAGTGGAGTCAGAATGCCTGGCAGTGGCTCAGTCAGATCCATTAAGTGTATGGATTTCAGTGCTGTTGGACTATGGATGAGTGTTGAGAGGGCCAGGACATTCTAGCGGGGGAACAGTGCCTGGGGCCAGGAAGTCATCGAGAACATGTGTAGGCAGGAAGTTTGAAGGTGAGCTGGAAAAAAAAAAAAACAGATAAAAAATTGTTATTTTATTTATTCTGTCATAACTAAAGCTTGAAAGAGAAGTTTGGGCAGTATATTATTATATTTTGTGTCATTTTCCTCTGACTGTTCTAGAGTTTTAAAAACGCTATTAGTCCATTATGCTTCATAGGAGGGATAGGATACAATAAGGTCTTAACCTGAAACCACACAGTTTCTTGTGAAATATCCCCACCGTCATGCCCCGAGTTTCTCAAGTCAGGAAGAGGAAAGAGAATGATTGCTTTCCTGGTAAGAATCCTTTTAAAATACAAATTAAAAATATTGTACTTAAATAAGACTATCATAAACTGCTATTAATAATGGGAGTCTAGAATAGCTTGTATTCAGGAATGACAACGGAGGACTGCTTTGAAAGCTGATAGGTCCTAGAAAGGTTCAGTTTTGTGATGAGACTGAAATCCCTCTTTGACAGTTTTCAGTGTCAGTCTATTGAGATTTCAGGCTAACCTAGGCAACTGCTTGTGGGCTTTGCTGAATTTATTCATTCATTTATGGAACAAATATGTATTGTTTTCTAAGAACCAATAACAACACCCTAGGTATTGGAAATATGAAGAAAAATGGAACATTTCTTCAATAAGTTCATAGTCTAGTGAGAAAACAAGCACATAAACAATCATTAACCTATTCAGTAGGTGTGGTAATGGAGTCTCTGCGAGTCCCTAGTAATCTTCAAGTGCATAGGACCTTAAAGAGCACAGACGGGAGCTCCTAATCCATCCTGATGGGTTAGGGCAGCTTTCCTCCAGGATGAAATACTGAAATTGGATTTCATAGAATGAATAAACATTTCTACAGCAGAGAGGAGGGGGAGAGAAGCTTCCTTTAAACAGATACACCAAAAAAGGAGTAAATGCCTCCAACAGTGATAATGTTATTCACTGCTGAAGTTTTGCTGCTTGTTAAGTGAGACGATGAACTTGCAAAAGGCTGAATGTGGCCCACAATTGCAATTCTTGCTATGAGAGCAGGATGCAAGCAAGCAACTGCAAAATGTAAGGACCTATACAAAGCGTTCAAGAATTGTTTTGACTTTCAGCTTACCTGGAATAGATTTCACTGTAGGAACGACTTTGAAGTTATGTGGAGGAAGGTAATCTCTGTAAAATATTCATTGTGTTTGTTTTTTTCAGTGCAGTATGTCTAGGAAAATGATATCTAATATGTTAATCTTCTAAGAAATTTGATAGTAGAAAAATTATGAAAGATTATATCATTGTCTGATTAATATGTTCATCGAGTATTTTTGAGACATTTGCATTTTACTTACAAGTATATATTTTTCACTTCCTCTTGTGGTGACTAGCCCTCTGGAATAAATGAGAGTAGTGTGGCAGAATGCCCAGAAACAGAAGCTAACAAGTGCTTAAAAAAATATGTAACACGCCTTATCACCACTCCATCTCCTGCCACTGCTATTCCTCCTTTCACATTTGAACCTGGGAACGTGAAAATCATGCCCTGTACATGCCCCTCACACCTGTTCTGGCTTCACTCCTGCACTCATGTGGGCTTGGTACTGAATAATCACCCCTCCTCGTTCTCCTTGGGTGATTTGCTATTAATTGGAGTGAATCTTAGTTTCTGGACTTAACATATTTGGTAGTGTTTCTCACTGTCACTAGTTTATACTTTGGGGGTTGAAGTGTTTAAATTGTTGTAATTGTTAATTATTTTTATTAAAGTCACCAATTCCAATTGTGTCAAGCATATTCAACCAGCTTATTTTACCACTTTGAAAAGAACTTAGTAATATTCATATGCCTTTAAAAAGTTAACAACTGTCACAAACTGTATTTAATTATAGTTTTTCCTTGAGGTTGGTAACTGCCTATGAAACGATGGGACCCGATTAAGAAGACATCTCCTTGGTAACTTGTAGGGAAATTGACAACACATTAATTTTTTCCAAGTTGCAATGATATATAAATGTTTTACTGGCTCCAGAAAGGCAAACATTGAAGTTTACCCAAGAATTTCTTAGCTAGTATTAATAGAAATATAATTCTGAAAGGCAGAATAAAAGCATTTGAAAATATGTAATATTGAAATAAAAAGCCTAGGTAGATGAAAGTCACAATTATTAGAAAAATGCAAATTGAATCAATGTGAACAATTACTATAAGACATTGCCCCAACTTATATTTTTCCATTGTTATTTGTCTTTATAGGAAGCTCTGAGTTTTCTCCTTTTGTATTATGGCTGGGAAAATCAGGCCCCTCCAAAATCCTCAAAAGCCATTGGCTGGAACTAACCAGAAGCCAGAGGTTTAAAAAGCCCATTGATGCATATCTTTCATGCAGTCCCAGGAACATGGAGCAGAGTGGAGAAGGATGAAGAAAGGATGTGGGGCTCTCCACTTCTACTGGGATCAGAAAAATTTAAAATAATATCTGGTTGCATACAAAATGCTGCAGCTTCTTTCTTCCTTTTTTTCTTTCTTCTCTCCTTTCTTTTTATCTGAAAAAATGAGTTTTCCTTAAAAATGTAATAGCAAAAGCTCACTAAAAAATTTTGTAGTAAGACTACAGGGTACATCTCAGTTGCTATGCAAATCAGCAAGAGGAGGTGTTAAAGCATGTCTTAAAAGTGCCTTTTAGATTGGGGCAGAGGCAAGATGGCCAACTGGAGCCAGCTTTCCACAGAGGCTCCCATCCAGAAGGAAAGTTGAAGGACTGAAGTTTAGCAGGAAAGCTGATGGTTCAGATCTGAGCCAAGAGAGAAGGTTGAAAAATGCACATCAACCCTGCTGAGGCGAGCTGCAGCCCCAAGGATACAAACAAAAGGTACAAAATCCATCGCCAAGCGGATGGGAGTCCCCTTCCCCATGAGAACAGCTCACGGTACACTTCATACAAACAAATGAGTGGAGTTCAAATATCCTCCGATTTTATCCCATGGGAGAGACCCTCTAAAAATTGGACCTCCTTCCCCTCCTAGGGTGCCCTGGCACTCTCCTGCCAGGCATAAAACTGTATAAAACTGTGTATATTCTCTACCTGCAGTTTTGAACTCCCAGCACTCCCCTCCACTCTCACCCCAAGGTCTGGAAGCCTGTCCCCCATGGAGTCCATATTCTTGGGCATTTTGGGGGGGTATATGGATGGGACATGAGCTGTTGCTGACCTGTGCTGATTCTCTGGCACTGGAGCAGGGAGAAGATGGGCAGCTGAGAGGGAACCATACAGGAGTGGCTATGCCCAAGGCACAGAGCGGCAGCCACAGCAGCAGGAACAATGGGGCTCACACCCCTGGGGATATTTTGAAAGGACACTCCCAGTCTCTCTGGGCGACCAGAGGAAGCTGGGCATCTTCTCCAGTAGCAGCCACTGGCGGAATAGATCTGGGATGGAAACACAGGCCCTGTGAGTAAAGGGTATGCCTGAGCCAGTACTGACCTGGGCAGAGCGTGGGGACTAGAATATGCACACGCAGTCCTCTGGCAGGTTGACCCAGAGGACTGCTTCACTGAGCCTCAGACACACCCAGTTCTCTGGGGATCAAAGCTGAGACAAAGGCAGGCAGGCGGTGGCTGGAACTGACAGCTAAGTGCCTGTTCTGTTCCTATAACAGGAACTGCAGCCAAGACTGGGC